>WBOK01000549.1:0-33592 GCA_009289805.1 Alternaria gansuensis | reverse complement strand
GAGGGGCGGTGGTGGTCCGGGGGTGGTCCGGTTGTTAACTAGATACTTATTAAAAGAATTTTTTTTTCTTTTTCTCTATATATTGTTATCTTGCAGTAAAGTTATATCCTCTTTTTCTTACTTTTACGCCTTAATCTACTTTGCTAAAGACCTTGGAGGACCTAGACGTGTAGGGTTCCTCTTATAGAAAGCTTTAAGTTTATAGGGTGCCCCTATAAAGTTTAAAGCTAGATACTAAGTTAGGTCTAGATTATGTCTGACCTAGCTAACATAGTATTTTAACTTTAAGCGACATGCTTTGCTAGCAAGAATTTTATTAACTTCCTATTCTTCTACGCCTTAAATTAGGGTGGGAGCTAGCCTTAGAGCTTCTTATCTTAGGAGTAGATCCTAAGGATCTTTGCACAATAGTTCTAGTGCAAAGACGTCATAGATCTAAGATCTCTTTAGTAACTTAAGGCAGTATAAGTGGCTAACTTTCTTAAGAACTTTAAAGGGGCCTTCTTATTTAGCTAATAGTTTCTGGCTTAGGCAATTAGTCGCAAGGTTCTTCGTGTCTAGAAAAACCTTATCTCCTACATCCTAATTAATTAGGCGGCGGTGACAATTTACTATGGTTTGTATCTGGTCTTAAGCTTTTACTAAGAAGGTTTGTGCCGTTTCCTAGGCGTTGTGCATTTAGGTAGCTATGGCTAGCGCGTCCTTGTGGTTTATCTTGTTAGTTAGTGTAAGGGTGTTAGCTGGCTGCTTCTAGTCCTAGCTCTGTCTGGGATTAAATCCGTAAAGGATCTGATACGGGGACATGCCTAGGGTAGAATAGGGTAAGGAAATTTGTGCTCTATCGATCAGAGGCAGTAGTCTACTCTAGTTGTCTTAGTAGTAGGATACAAACGGCTAAAGCCTCTAGTCAATATATTTGTTTATAATCTTTGTCTAGCTGTTAGTCTCTTTGTAGTAGGCTGTTAATAGCTTGACCTTAACGCCTAGGATCTGACAGAACTTGGACTAGAAACTAGATATAAATTAAGGACCTTAGTTAGAGATTATAGTGTCGGGTGTGTGGCCAAATTAGTACACCTATTAAATAAATAACTTAGCTATACCCCTTGCGTTAATTGTCTTGTAACAAGGGATAGAGATAGCCTATTTAAATAAACGATTAATTACAACTATAATCTAATTGTAACTGGTCTTATTTAGAGGGAATTTCTTAAAGTTAATGCATAAGTGTTGCATTAGACGATTAGGGATTAGTAGAGGGTGAATTATTCCTAGGATTTGGGTCTATCTTGGATGTGCCTTGCGATAGTTGATGCAGTTCTGCACATACCTTTTGCAGGTGGCTTCTATACCTTTCTAGTAATATTTTGGGGCAATTAGCTGATAGGTTTTGGTAGCGCTAGGGTGAGCTAAGGAGACTTAGTTGTGTGCCTCTCAGATTATCTGTGTGCAAAGTATAGAGTTAGGCAGTACGCAAAGTTGGTTTGCGTACAAGAGTAATCTGTTTTTAATCTAGTACTTGTTTGGCAACAGGTTACGCTTTTTTTTAAACGCAGTGCGGTTTGTTTGCAAGACAGATTTAATTAATTTTAGCAAATCTAGGGTTATAGGCTCTGAGGTAGATTCTACTACGCGCAGAGACAAACTCTGAGCGTGGAGTTAGGCAACATAAGTAAGAGCAAGATTGGAGTTAATTTAGTTGTTAAGTTGGTGCGGTCTAAGTAAGACCTGCGAACAATTATTAGTTTTTGCGGACTTTAGGTTTCCTACATCCTGCTCGCGTCGCAAAAGGATATCTACATAGGCGTTATCCTTTCTAGGTGTGTAGCGGATGTGGAAAGAAAATGGGGCAAGTTCCTCAGCCCAACGTACTTGCCTGGCGTTTAGGACCTTCGTAGTTATAAAGTACTTAAGTAAACGATAGTCTAAATACACGTTAATTCTAAAGTGGGCCGAGGCTAATTTAGCTCGCTACTTGCTAAACGCTGTAATAATAGTAAAAAGTTCTTTGTCGTAAATCTCCTAATTTAGTTTAGACCTAGATAAGACCTTACTAAAGAACGCTACTAGACTCTATTTCTTATCTAGTTGTTTCTAAGAAAGTACGCCTGCAACAACACTATCTAATGCGTTAGTCTCTACCTTAGTATTATATTTGGGGTGATAATAGTATAAGGTAGGAATTTCTAGCAATGCGGCTTTTAACCTTCTAAAGGCCTCCTTGCAATCTAAATCTTATACGAATGGCTTTAAAGGGCTTTAGAGTGCGAGAAGTAGTTTAGCAATTTGTAAGTATTCTAGTACAAATTGCTGGTAGAACCTTGTAAACTTAAGGAACAATCTTACACCTGTAACGGTGGTAGGTTGTGCCTAGTTGTTAAGGGGTTCTACCTTGTTAGGATCTACCTCTAGCCCTTAGTTTGTTACTATATAGCCTAGGTACTTCGTTCTTGTGACATGGAATTCGCTTTTCTTAATGTTAACTTAGAGGCCTGCTTGCTGTAGTCTTTCCAGTACCTTTTGTACGTGGAGAACATGTTCTGCCTCTGATTTAGAGTAGATAAGGATGTCGTCTAAGTAGACTATACAGAAGTTATTAAGATACTTAATTAGCACATTGTTTATGTAACGTTAATAGGTAGCAGGGCCGTTGCATAAACTAAATGGCAACACCTTAGACTTGTACGTTCTGTATCTAGTCCGAAAGGTAGTGTACTCCTTAGAGTCCGGGTCCATCCTAATCTTGTTAAAAGCAGCGCGTATATCTAACTTAGTGAAGAACTAGGCTTTATGTGTGCGAGCTAACAGCTCATTAATACGCAGAATTAGATACGAGTTTTTTTGAGTAATTGCGTTAAGTTTGCGATAATTAACACAAATCTAGATATCTCTGTTAGGCTTCTAAACACAAAGGATAAGGGAGGCGAAGAGGCAATTGCTAGAATTAATGTGTCCTTTCTTGAGGTTATCTATTACGAACGTCTTAGTAGCTTTAAGTTCTTCAGTACTCTGCTTGTACAGAGGGCTAAACTAATTTAGTAGTGGTTTAGTAAGTACGATCTTGTAGTCGTAAGGACGATGTTTAGGCAGTTGGTTAGCTGCGGTTTTACTGAACACGTCTTTGTACAAATAGTATACGGATAGAAGTCAGTTCCGAATTAGTTTGGCGTTGTCGGGATTATTAGGTTCTATATAGTCCTTTAGTAAACAATTAATCTTGTAAATACTTGTTGTAAAGAACTCGTTCTTTTTTTGTTTTATTAAATAGTAGAAGGCGTTAGCTAAAATAATAGCGATGCGAGGGGTAGGGTTGTGTTAGACGGGATCCGGTTTAGGAGCAGTATCTTTAGGAGTAAAACGAGCTTTTAGGAGCTAAAGAAGGCCGCGAATTCTTTGTATTAAACACGTTGTAGAGCTGTGCCTTTTCTAGTATTTATCTTTCTCCTAAAGCGCGTTTCTACGCTAGATATCCTCCTTAGCAGCCTTATTGTTGGTAGATTCCTTTAGCTGCATAAGGATAGGGGGAGCAGGGTTGTATGTAGCGGGATATTTTGCGGGCCACACAATTTAGGACTAAATTGTGTCTAGCAATAAGTTAAATTGCTAGAGCTATTTAATTCTAATAATACAGTCTTGCGTACCTAAATCTATAATAACAAAAAGGCAGTTAAGAATCTTTCTACTATTAATTTGGATGTGAAGACGGATATAATTATCTACTCTAGTTTAGATCTAGTCCTAAAATCCTTTTACTGAGACCTTGAAGAGTAGTCTTTAAATAGGAACCTAAAGGGATCAGGAAAGAGTGTGAGCAACAGGGGAATTTAAGAATAGGAAACCTTAGGCTCTAGTATTAATTAACAATTGTAGCTAAGCACTGTAACCCTTTGAATAGAGAACAGTAGAAACTTGGAAATGCTTTCCTCTAAACAAGTTTAATAGATTAATTTTAGCAAGATTATACTTGTGTAGGCTTAGGCTAGAGCGTTGCCCTAGGCGTCTTCGTTTCCCTCCTGTTCCTGGTCTGAGTGGGGTTCCGCAGCTTCTAAGTATTCTTCCCGTTCTATCTTAATCTCTCTTACCCAAGGGGTAGTATAATCGCTCGCAAAGTGACTAGGTTTCCTGCACTTAAAACAAGTATCTAATAGAGGCTTGTTATTAGAGGCGGGAGTCTTGGACGGAAATCTGGGCGTGCTTGAAGTGGCGCGAGCGGGGGTCGAAGTTGAGTCGGATGAGTAACTAGTGTAAGACGGCCGCGCGTTCTAATATTGTTGAGGGCGGGGCTTTCTTAGTGGCACTAAGGTGTACACTAGCTTACTATCTGTATTTAGTCTAATAGGAGAATTGCGTTTTTCTATATTAAAAGCAGTAAGGTGCTGCACTATTTTATTAAATAAGTTGTTCTACAGGTATTTAAATCCTAAATTTAGGGAGCGTAAGGCGGGTGTAATTTTCTCCTAAAGGTAGAAAGACTACTCTGTCTTGGAAATAGACCCTTTAACGGCAGTACTGATGAACCTTGCCTTAAATGCTAAAAATGTTTCTTTCTTGTTTATAACTAGGCTGTAGAAAGCTGTACGGCTTTCCGCCTGTTTATTGCTAGATACAAAATATAATTTAAGTAGCGTAATTATTTTTTTTGCATTTTTAAACTGTTCTGTAACTGAAGTGGCTAGGTACTAGAGTTTAAGGTATCTCTTCGCGATACTAGTTGTGTGTCCCTACACAAGAGCTATACGTGCCCGTTTAGTCTAGTAGTGATCTGAGTTGATCTCTAATTAGTCTTCTATTGAAGCCTGCCATTGACGGAACGTGGGGTTAGTTCTATCGTTGAGATTTTTAATAGTAGGCGTGCGCTCTGTAAGCTTAATGTGTAAGGTCTTAAGGGTAATAGAAATATACTGTGTTAGTTGGCTTGTCGGTATATCTGTTCTTGTCGGCGGTGTTTTGCTAGTTAGTACTGCCGTGTCCCTAGAGAGCGTAACTTTTTGTGTTAAACGCGCAACTTGCGCATTTAAGCGGTTAATTTTGTCCTTGTAGAGTGCGACAGGATCTTCCTTTAAATCTGCTTCTTCTTTTTCTTCCTTAACAACTAGTTGCTTGCTAGTTGCTTTATCTTGCGGGGATTGTTGTTGACCTTGGCGGCGGGTTAATTTTCGGACGGGCTTTGAAGAGGGTCTGGGGTGGTTTTAGTTAGCTATTAGCGATTAATTCTAATGCTGATGGGTTGTTGGTAGTCTCTGTGTTTCTACCTTAGCGCACTCTACGCGACTTTTCTAAAGTAATTTGCCTTGTTATTAAGGTTAAAAGTTCTAAACCTAAAGGCTTTAGTTAGTAGGAGATCTAGGGGATCCTACTTAAGGTGTTGTTGGACTTGACGGTGTGAAGCTTCTAGTTTGTTTCTAGAGCGGCTTAGGCTTAGGCGTAGTCTGAACAAACAGCTGCGATATTGTTTTAAATGCTGTTACTAGCTAGGACGAGATTTTTAATATAATGTAACGGCGTAGGCAAGACTTACGGATTAGTATTGGCAGAAGGGATTACAGCAAGGCATATAGGAGTGCGTTGTGATCTACAAATAAGCCTTGATTTAAATAAGACACCTATAGGCCTTGTACGAAAGGATATTAAAAATCTACAGAGCAACTATGCTGGAATAGGACCGGTGTAGGTCCGATACAGATAAGATCCGGAGACAACAGTGAGGATAAGAGAGTTGTAACGTGTTCGTTACAAAAACTTTATTATATAGTTTGCTGTAGAGCGCGTTTATTACAACTTTTAGATCTTTTATTCTGCTACTATAAATTTATTAAAAAGTTAAAATACTTTTTTTATTTCTATTTTAAAGTTGTCCTAGTTTTTGATAAGTGCTTTATTAACATTATTGTTAATAGTAATATCTATACATTAATAAAAAATAAGATTAGCTTATTTTTCAGCAGCTTTTTATAGAAACGTAAAAGTTTATATAACTGCGTTATTGTTGTTAATCTTAGTCCCCTTAATATAAAGTATCTATTAACTTAAAGTAGCTATTTCTTAAGCTTATTATAGTTGCTATAATAGGTGTTAGGCTTGTTAGCTCTTGTAGTTATTTCTATAGTTAGAATGTTAGCAAAGGTGTCTATTATAGTATTACTTATTTTAAGAGTGTTTAAAGTGTAAAAATTGTTTATAGATAATTTGTGTTAGTTCTTTTAATATAAATATGTACAATAGACGAGGGTTGTCTTAGCATATTTAGTAGAACAATATAATAACATAGAGAAGTTAAGAATTAGGTAATCTTTAAATTACAATTAAAGTTAAACACATTAAACTATAAAGGCTTAATGCCTACTACTATATACTAAGAGAGTGTTATACTATCTTATAGAATCCTATGCTATTCTATAAAATCCTATGCTGTCCTATGTGTAGGACGTTGTAAGATTTTATAGTATATTATAGGACGCATGTGACTTGTCCTATAAAGGATTTCCGCCAAGGTCCGTAGGGTTACGTGCCTAGTGCTGGGTGGCGTTATCTATTGGCACACAAAGGTTGGTTCTTTGTTTAAGTAGTCTAGGATCTCTTCCTGTCTCTATCCTTTATATATAGTCTATACCTTCTGTAAGGGGTGGCCATAATAACGTGTGTATATTTCAAGCAATAATACCTGCAGGTATCCTCGCAGGTGAGGAGCCCCTTATAAGCATAATTGCCGGTGGGCGAGCTAACAATAAGCGAGTTTAGCGGACCTAGTCAACACGCAACTATCTGTAACAGAGCCTCCCTCTCTAGTCTAGCGTCCTAATAGCCTTAAATTAAGTTTCTAGACTATATAAAGATGTTTAAGTAAAAAGCGTATATTACTTATAGCTTAAGTGCTCTTAAAACGTATATTACTTGCAGTTTAGGCGCGTAATAAACTTTAGGCTTAAGTCTTTATAGCGTTGTTATAGTAACTCTTAAATTTATTATTTGTTTTTTAAAATTTTTAAAGGTAAAAGTAAAAGTATATAATTATTATAAGTAGTTTATACAAAGTAATATTTACTATAGTAATAAAGAAATGTTTTAGTATATATTTTGTAATTTTTTATTTTAATTAATGTATTTAACACGCAACTTTAACGTACTTACTATATAACTAAATAATAAGCTTTAATTTTTATTATAGTCTACTATTTAAATTCTAAGTATATTAAGAAATTTTACTTATAAAATGCTTAGCTATACAAGTTTAGCGTGCTTAAAAAAGCTATTAATTTTATTACTTTATATATAACCTACTTACGTTACATATAAAACATTACTAAGTAAAAGAAAATTTATAAAAAAACTAAGTATTATTATTATAACTATTATACTAAAGGCAACTATAGTAGTTATACTAAAGTAAGTTTTTTTATTTTATTAACTACGCTTTAGCTAATCTAAATATATTTTTAAAGCACTTAATAAGTGTTTAAATTATTTTTACTAATATTGCTTTTATTTTAATACTATAGTTACTAATACTAATATTCTAAAAACTAACTTTACTATTATTACTACTAGTATTAAGCTTACGTAATACTAGTGCTAATTTAACTTTAAGCTTTTTAACTACTACTATGTTACTATATATACTAGTACTCTATTAAAAGTATATAGTTAGGTACTAACATTCTTGCCTTATTTTTTAAGCTTAATTTTAGTAAAGTAGCGCTATATAGCAGCTACTTTTAAGTTAATTACTAGTTATATAGCTAAGATTGCTAGTCCTACTAGTAATAATAAGAATAATAATAAGAGCTTAGGTAATAATAACATACTACTTCTTAGGCGTAGTCTAGGCGCAGGTAGTGCGTATAATAGTAGTGCTAAAAGTAGTAGTAATAATATAAGTAGTAATAATAAAGTTTGTGCTAGTAGTAAAAAGATTTTTAATAATAAGTAAGAGTAAATTATTTTTATACTTATAGTTTTATTTATTTAAATACTTAATTTGCGCCTTAAATACACAGTAATAATATTTAGTATATTCTTTTAGTATATTTAGAATATAATAATCTTTGCTTGTACTTAGATTTTTTAATTAGTTTTTTTATATTCTTAAATTATAATGCTAAAGTCTAAGTATTTTATAATTTATTATAGCCTTTTTATTATAGCTAATACTTTAGCTAGCTATTCTTAATTTATTTTTTTAATATTTTTTTAACCTTTTAAATCTTTTTACTTTTAGAGCTATTTCCTAGTGCTTAAGTATTATCTTTTTAACTACTGCGTAATTCTTATTATTCTAGTAAAAAAATATATAAAACATTATAAATATAATAGTAAAGTAGTAGTTATAGTTAGTAAGCTTGCGTTTTAACTACTTTTTATACTTAAAATAGTTTTATAAACTTACTAAAAAGCTTTTTACTAAGTTAGTAAGCTAAGTTAATTTTCTTTATACTAAGGCAAACTAAGTCTTTTTAGTAAAAGATTTTTAGTTTATATTTTTTATTATAGTATTAGTATTAATATTTTTATATTATTAAAAAGTGTTTTTTTACTGTTGCACGTGCGATATACATACGCTACACTTTATTTATAGCATTTAGTACCTCCTCTTTTAGCTTACTGTTTTTAAAAAGCAACGTAAGTAATAGATACTTACTATATAATATGTAAAAAGGTATTATTTTTATTAATTTATAGATAAAGTTGTTGTATATAAATTATATAGTTAGCAAAAGTAACACTTAATTATCTTATTTCTTTAAAGTAAACGTCTTTAGGTATTACTTTATTATTTAGTTTTAGTATTTATTTTACTTATTTATTTATAAGTAGAAAGCTATACTTAGCCTACACTTTACTTATAAATAGTTGCATATTTCTATTTAAAATGCAGAGGTAAAGATTAAACTATTATTAGTTATAATACTTTTTTAAATTCTATATTTTAAAATAATATATTTAAAATAAGATTCTGTAAATTATTTTGTATTTTACATTTTTAATGCAGGTATATAGATTACTATCTTTAAAAAGTAGTTAATAATTACAAGAATTGCATTAAACACGTAACTTAAACTATTATTTTTTGCTAGTAATAGCTTTATTATAAAATTAAAGCTTACTTTCTTAAATATCTTATTAAAAACTAGTAACAATAATAACTAACTATATTTACTGTGTCTTAAAGCCTTACTTCTTTAGTATACTACACAGGTCTTTACATAATTCTAAATATTATAGCCTAGCTTTAGCTAGTAATATAGCTTGCTAATAAGCTTATAAGTTTTATATGCGCTAAAATAACCTGCTATATACGTGTTATAATTTTATAATAGAATTTCCTACCTAATAGCTTGTTCTAGTAAAACATAAATTTTACTTTTATATTTTAAAACTTCTTTATTATTAACGCGCTATACTTGCGCGCTGCTGCTATTTTAAGTATATACTACTTATATAAAGTCTGCAACCTACTATAGGGCAAAAGCATTTTTTTATTATAACTAGCGTAGTTTATTTATTAAAGTTTCTAACTCTACTATTATAAGTTTGCTACTAATTAATACTCTAGCTAAAGAGCGTAGTACGCATAGTGTATACTTTATAGCACTAGCAGTTTAGATACTCTTTATTTTATAAATATTAGCTACATATATTTTATATGCGCCTTTTTAGCTATGCTAAGTTATAAAACTTTTTATTCTACTATACTTTACTTTTGCTAGAAGTTTATTCTGCAGTATAAGTAATAGTTAAGTTAATAATAAGTTCTTTTATTTATAATCTACTCTTCTTAATAGTCTATTTATAGAGTTTATACACTCTAAGTAGTATTTAACTTTAAAATTAAAAGCCTCTAAATATAGAGCTTAGTGTACTTAACACTAGTTTAGCTTCTATACAGCGTGTAAAAAGCGCAGGTTATTATAATTAGTTAACACCTATATAGTGTGTTAAGCGCTTTCTAAGTAGTTTTACTATTTCTTAAAACTCTATATAATAGCTAAAAGTTAAAAGTTATATACTTTATAGTTTAGCTTAGCTCTTTGTAGTTTTTATAAGTAGAATGTAATAAAATGCTACTTTTTGTTCTTAAAAAGCTAAGATAATATACCTAAAATAGTAAAAGTTAAAGCATTTATTTTAATATAAATTATACGTATATCTTTAAAGTAGTGCAGGATAAGTATATATATAAAGTATTGCTTTAGCTTTATAAAGGCAGCATGTATATTCTTGTTTTAGTAAAACACCTATTTCCTTTTTAAGATATTTATAAGAAGTACTATTTTTATAGTATAGATTTTAATAAAACGCTAATAGAAGTTTATAAATTCTAGAAAAGACTATAGCTCCTTAATATTAGTAGGTGTAGGCTACTATTTAATAGTAGCAACACGCGCTAGATCTACGCAAATACTGCTTCTTATAATAATAAATTTTAGAAAATAAACTTTACTTAAAGTAAATATATACTTTTTAAAGTTTATGTATAACTTTATTTTTTTAAAAAGCTAAGTATAGCGCGTATAGCACACTAGTGTAGCGCAATATTATGATTATAAGTATAAATAAAAATATTATTTAGATAAACTACGTATATATAATCTAAGTGCCTTTTTAAAGCTTTATTAATATAAGCTTAAAAGCTTGCTAAGGTGTTTATAAGCTTAAAAAGCATAATAAAATATTTAAAATGTTTATATTATATTCTAAAAGTAGTTTTCTACTTATCTCTTACCTTGATCCTTAAATAATAGTAGGCGTTTTTAAGATTTAATGTTATATAGTAGCGTACGCCTAATAGGCAGTCTAGTGTCTCTCTAATTAAAGGAAGCAAGTGACAATCTTTTATTATAAAAGCGTTAAGACCTTAATAATCTACATAAAAGTAAAAAGTTCTATTTTTTTTTAGTATAAATAGTATTAGTGTGCCTATAAAGCTAGTGCTATAGCAAATCTATTTTTTTTTATAGTACTTCTTTAATATATTTGTAAAGTACTTAAAGCTTATAAAAAAAAAGTATAAAAAGGCTTATAAAAAAGTATTTTGCCTTATTAAATAGAAATTATATAATTTAAGTTTTTTAGCTATAAAAAAGTTTTAGTAGCTTTGTTATTAAAAATATTAGCATAATTTTATAATGTATTAAGTATACGCTGTACTTACGCTATAAATATATTTAGTATATATACTTTAGGCTTAATACTTACACTGTTACTTTAAAGTACTCTTAAAAAGTAAGTTTTTAAATTTATAAGTTTTGCGTTTTTTAAGAATACTTTAGTAGCTACTCAGTTAATATTTACCTTTATATATTTCTAACGCTATATCTACCTTTTAAAGTTAATATAGATACCTTTTTAGCTTAAAAAGAGGTTACTAAGTAGTAGTAGTGCTCTCTTTTTATTTACTTTATATATAGTAACTTTTACAATACGCTTTATGCTATTATTATTTATTAAGCGTAAGCTAGAGCTTATATACTATATATATATTTTGCCTTTAAAGTTTAATTTAACTTAAGCAAAGTAGTTCTGTATTTTAAATAAGGTTTAAATTCATTTTTATAACTATTTTTTAACTAATAAGGCTAACATCTACTTACAAGTCTAAAATAACTTTAAGTTTTTTCTTTACTATAGTTACTAAACGTGTATAGCATACACGCTGTATTTCTAGTAAAATATTTATTAGTATATACTTTACTAACTTTAAGTTTATAGTAAAGCTTAACCTTTTTTTATCTAGTTTATATTAACTAAAACTTTATTAAGGTTACTGCTTTAGTACTTATTAGCGTAGTGTTCTTTTTTTTAGCACTTAAAGTATGTAATGTTATTACTATTTTTACACTTTTTAGGTGCGTCTAGTATAGTAGCTATAAAAAAGTAATTTTTTTTTTATAAAAGTGCTCTAGTAAGGTAAATTATGCATAATAAGTACTTTATATAAATTCTACTTAAGTATAAATTTAAGCGTAATAAGGTTTTTTCTAGTTATAGAAATCTAGTAGTAGTTAGTAATTATATATTATAGTTTAGGCTTTAGTTTTGCAAAAAAGTGCTAAACTCTTTATACTTTAGTATATATTAAAAGTTAATTTTTAAAAATATTAAAATAAGTTATAAATAATTAGATAGTTTAGCTTTTTTACTATATAGGGTATATATACGTAGTTACTACTTTAAGGCTATAGTTAATAAAGTTTAAAAGCAAGTTAATTATATATTACTTAAAGTAGTTTTAAGTTAGTACTTTTTTTTTTGCTTTAAAAAAATACTTATAGTAAGTATACTAAAGCTTTTAAAAATTTACTTTAAATACTATATTACTTAAATTACTTTATTATAATCTTTTTTTAATTCTTATAGTAGTAGCTAAAATACTACTTTATAAAAATAAGTAAACTTATAATATTTTTTAAGAGTTTTACTTTAGTATTTAGCTAAGTTTTTAAGTTTTAGCGCGTGTTATATATATATAGTAAGTATTACTTTAAGTGCGTTTTACGCGTAGAATAATATAGTTAGTAGTACTAGTATATTAAAAATTTCTTTTTATTTAACTTCTTTTAGTTGTGCTACTTTTTTTTCAACTCTTATAATTATTATAAGAATTAAAGTTTATTATATTACTTTTTTATAGCGTTAATGCGCTCCTTAAGCGTTGCAGGTGTGCCTTAAGTACACTTTTTAAGCTCTTTAAGTGTAGCAGGCCTTAATAAGGTTTAAGGGGGATTAAAGAGTTTAAATATAGTAAAGCTTTAGCTTTCTTAATTGCTTTAAGTGTTAGATTGCGTTAAGAGAGCTATCTCTAAACTGTTAGCCTATAGAAGGAGGTATTATTTTGTAAGAGGTAGCTTTAGGCAATAGTATTTGCTTTACACTATAGAAGATAGTAAGAGATAGCTCTAAATAATAATTTATATATATTTTAAGCAATAATACCTGTAGGTATCCTTGTGGAGCCCCTTATAAGCACAATTGCTGGTGGGCGAGCTAACGATAAGCGAGTTTGGCGGACCCAGTCAACACGCAACCATCCGTGACACCTTCTCTCTTTTTAGGTTCGTAACACATGCGTCCTACAATATACCACGAAATCCTACAACGTCCTACGCATAGGACAGCATAGGATTCTGTAAGACAGTATAACACTCTCTTAGTATATAGTAGTAGGCATTAAGCCTTTATAGCTTAGTGTGTTTAACTTTAAGTGCAATCTAAGAATTACCTAATTCTTAACCTTTTTGTGTTATTACATTGTTCTACTAAACGTGCTAACACAACCCCGTACTATTATATTAATCTACTAATCGTGCTAGTACAACCCTCGTCTATCGCACTCACTCATTCTAAGAGAACCAACACAGATTATCTACGGACGATCTTCACAATAATATAGCCTAAGCTAGACTAGTTTAGGGGCTAGGTGTACAATAAAAAAGCTTTTTATCTTTAAATAAAAGTTAAAGTTCAAGAGATATTTATAATAGAGGTTGTATGCTATTGTAGTGTGTTATATACAAGTTATTTATATATAGTGCTGTTTAAAAAGTAAAAAGCTGTAAGTAAAAATCAGCAGCTATAGCTTTATTAAGTTTTATAAGCTCTTACTACAGTATGTACGTGTCTTTTTTCTTTTTTATTATATTATATTGCAATTATATTACGATCCAACCATAATCTATTGTTAGCTCTAGGCTAGCAATTGCCGTTAGAGACGTTTTAACTAGTGTTATTTTTTAGTACCTTAGCAAATTTTTTGACCTTAATTATTACTAAGTAGTCTAAGCTTTCCTCCTAGAACTAATCTACCCACTATTTTAATCTTGTTTACTACATGCAATCTTTTTTTTGGACTTTTGCGATTAATTAGTAGAGGGTAGCTGCTTTTCACTTTTTTGCAACCCCATTTTGACTACAACAACAACCACCACCTTTGACACCTTTAAAAAAATAAATGAGTTCCCAGATAAACAGAGCTCAGTAGAGCCTGTATTGTGATGATTCGGTCAACAAAACGTCAGTTGTAAAGGGCAACTGATATGAGAACCATGGGCATTCACAAAGACTCTCTCGACCGAAGACATCCCTCTTCTCGAGAAAACCTCCTATAATACTCATTGTAGAGCATACTGCCATCTCCCACCCATTCTCCAGTATCCCAAGGCCACGAAAAATGCTCAGGAATTTCTTTTCTCATCTTCATCGTCTTTCTCAGAAGATTCCGGCTCTCGAACTCTGCCAGAAGGCCTAGCCTCTAAGATTTGCCCATCTCTCTCGTGGCGCTTCGACTGCTTCCAAGCGTCTCTCATACTATCAGCGTGGAGGCCTGGTGCGTCAAAGTTCATAAAGCCAGTGACGGCAAGTGAAAGGTCAGAGCGCAGCCAGACATTAGTAGACGAGAAGAGCATTAGGTATACAGAGCGAGAGTAAAAGAAGCTAAGGGCGGCTAGCGCTTGCAAGGCCCAACGGTAGGAGAAGGCCAGCATTGTTTCATCTTCTCTCGAAGACCTCTCTGGGGTAAGGCAGAGTCATGACAGGGAAGTCGCCCCAATGCGGCCCTGGGTTGAGTCTTTCGACAATCACCCCGTTACCGGCTTCGCTGTTCAAAGGACTAACACACCTAGCATCATGTTAACAACAACACAGTACTAGCGTTACGTCAAACATACTGAATAATCTTAGGATGAGGCTATCTAAGGAGCCCATAGGTTTTTCGCAGCTGTTTGCTAGCCCATTCAGCTCTAGCTCTCAGGTCAGGTATGTCCAAGGATGTCTCCTTCAGTTCGTAGATGATGATACTCTTCCCGCCTTTGTAAGGGACTGCAGTAACCTTCCCAAAAAACCACAGTAACTAGACCAGGTCTTCGAATCTTCTAAATCTATGTCTGTTCTGATCAGTCTTCCGTAGACCGTATCTGTCGGCCCTGTGTACTTGGCGACAGGGAGATTTTCCTCATGGGGTGGTGATTCAACTAGGAAGGAGATCACTGACCCTATTTCGTAGGGCAAAGGATTGATGTTGAGGATTCTGAAGTTTGATGCAGTGAACGATGTATATACATGAGCTAAATTGTTGCCGATTGAGGTTAACGTGAACATGCCTAGCTTACGGTGTCTGTGATGGCATATCTAAATCCAACGAAGACTGTAAAACACCAAATATCTACTGCTTTCTAAACAGTCTATACCAAGCGCTACTGTAGGGCACTCAATAACCTCTTCACCTAAGCTGACCTCGTCTGGATGGAGACCTTGGAAACAGCAGCAGATGGCGTAAATGCGTCGAACAGGTGAGGACCACTAGACCAGACATGAAATTCTGCTTGAATGTCGTCAGGCCAAAGTTGTAGTGCGTAAGCGATAGCGCCATTGATGGAGAAACTAGGTAGCTGACAGTCTCCTCTCTAGCGCCCTTGCCAAGATACCACTTCCAAAGGGAAATGTTGCTTGAGTGTTCCAAGTTACGCCGGTTGGAAACTGTAGACAAGACAAACTGCTGCTCCGGTGATCCAGGCACGGAACGCCCAAGAGCTGGGCACACAGTTTTGGGCCACCTTTGTCGCGTGCCATCAAGGCTACTGCTGCTGCAAGACCACCACCTGCAGATTGACCCTCCACCATAATGCGCTCGGCATCGATGCCCAGCGATTCGGCGTGGTCCACCATCCAGACAAGAGCGGCGAAACAGTCTTCCAAAGGTGCAGGAAAAGGATTTTCGGGCGGAAGCCGGTACTCGACGAGAACGGCGACGGCGTCAGAGTCCTTGACCCATTCTACCACCATGTCTGCACCTGAGAAACAATTTCCAGCAGTCAGGCTTCCGTCATGAATATGGAGAATGCCTGGGCTGCGATTGCTTTCGGCATCTTTTGTGCTTGTACAACTGAAAATGAGAATCTTGATGTCGTCCTGGATCATCAGCTCAGTTGTGTTAATGATAGGGTCGGACAATATCTTTTGCTGAGTCGGCGCTATGATGGCCTCGGAAAAGGCACGTTGCTGAGGGATGTCATCCTCTGTCTTGGGAAACATACTTTCTGGAATAGGCGGCATCAGAGCCATGATCTCACTGTCAAACGGAGGCCTTGAGAGGGTGGAAGTTGCCATGACGAAGGTAAAAATTTTTGACAAAGTAGTCAGAATTGAGCAAGGTCTCGAAATTAAGGCAATGTCACACGCTGCAATGTTGCGAAAGGCATCCAAGAGGCCTTAACTGTGTTTAAGAGCACTTTTCTAGCCATTAAAACAACGACCACCACAATGCGCGGAGATAAGGCGTGTCCAAGGCATTTCGCAGTCATGAGAGGTTTGTTAGGGCCAGTTGATATTGTTGGTTCTAGAGCGATGGGATGACCGGTGAAGGAAGCTCTAGATGCTTGATGTGCCTGTTGGGTCTAGGATAGACGAGCAGAGGCGGTTGAATGCGTTGATGTTTTAATTAGGATTGCGTCTTTATCTTCGCTGGTGTTTGGAAGAGATATTGAGAGTGAGTAGGGCTTTGATTCAGAGTTACAAGGTCGCAGCGTGATAGAATGAGAATAAATTAGAATACAGTAGTGCGCAAGTGAGAAGCTTGAATAAGAGTGGGTACTCGGCTTCGTTTAGTCAAACGAGGTAAGGTGTATAATTAGCATCGTTCTTAGCAGGATGTGCAAGTATCAAGACTCAAGACTCAAGCCAAAGACTTTAAGACGCGACTAAATCGCAGGATAACCAGATAAGACTGTCATCCATGATTCACCTCGCTGGTCCCTCCAACGTATTCCGTCGATTGGGCATCCTCGGATCCCTCTTTCCCATGGTAACCTCAAGCGCCTGAACCAAACCCGTCCCATCATAGGTAACAAAGTTTTCGCCCTTATCTTTCTTCCCATAGACGCGAATAGGTTCAATGCCAATGCTTTTGAGCTCGTCTCGATCGACTACCGGAGTCCCTGGCCCTTGAAGATGAATGATATGGGTAACGTATTTTTTGTACTGACTCTTATCAAGCGGATCAAACACACCCTTCGAATCTTCACAGGCTTTCGCAATGGCAGCTATGAAGTCAAGGGCGGAGTACGGGTTGGATGACGGTCCCGTCTCACGATCGATGGTCGAGTTGAGTATGAGGATTTTGTAGCGGATTGCAGGGTTGCTGATGGCTTCGCCGATACCCTTGAGGACTAGTGAGGGGACAATCGATGTGTAGAGCGAGCCGATGCTGTATATCACAGCCTGTGCGTCATTCAAAGCGTTGAGGATCGTTGGATTGGCGGAAAGTCGAATTTCCTGGCCGTAAGGGTTGATGTACCATAGCCTTTCTATTCTTGCTGGTAGCTCCTCTTCATCTGTTTTGGAGAAGGCGATGTACTGCTTCCGCAGAGTGGGCAAAGATCCGGGTAAGTTGGCATCTTCGATTCGATCGTGCTGTTCTGTTTCGTCGATTGTTGGTGCTCCTCTCGATACTAGAGCTGTCGATATGGAAGGATGGGAGATGGAGTTTTGGCCGGTGATGGTGTCGCCGTTTGCAAGGCTGACTGAGATGTGATGGGTGAAATTGGTGTTGATCGCGGGAAGGACTGATGTGTGACTGGGTACGAAACAGATGCTGGAGAGCAGGTATATGGCAGACTCGAAAGATCCAGTGAAGAGACGAGCACTAAACAAAACAAGTCAATATCCGAGGAATTTGATATAGGCAAATATGTAGAGGAGAGTGCGCGGTAGCCGGAAGAAGAGAAAAGACGATAATTGAGGATTGTTGGAAACACGATGCTATGACGCAGCGACTATACATACCCGGTAAGAAACAGGTTACCAATACTTGCACCAGAGAAGTCGAAACTGGATGAAGGTCGACGACGCTTAACGATCTCGTATGCGACAACGTTTAGTATCGACCGCACTAGTTCCTTCTTCGCCGTCGAGATATTTGTCCAGAGCGCATGCTCGGCCTCTATAATCTGCAGCCACTCATGTCGAGCTGAAGAAGGTTCTTTGGGCAATCTGTGGTTGAAGAAGGTCTTGATAGCTGCTTTCTCGCTATCATCATGATCGGGGTCATCCGGAATCAGGCGGACAAGACGACCTAGGCGGATTAATACATAGATGATCATGTTTGAGTTGCCGTTTGCGTACTTCTCACATCACCGATACCTGCCAACATTAGTGTTGTACTGTTCCTGCTTCAATGGACGCATACCTGGCCCTCCGAAAACGCGTATCAGCTCAGACGAGCTTCCGCCGTTATCACTGATAGGGATAACATAGCTCAGTGGGCATTTCTTGTCCTCCCTGACTTTTTTGAACACATCGACCAGATTGTTTGCAGCGCTGCCGCCTGAAAACACGACAATGCCTTTGGTTCTGAAGTTGCCGTTAGTCATAGGTGGAGTAGGCGTTGGGTTGTCGCCACCAGGCGAAAGAAACTTCTCGGCAGACATGGCAAGATAACGCAGTGATGGTTGACCACATGGGTCGTGGTATGGTCTTATCAAGTCATGTTGATGTTGACAGAGTGTTCGCAAAGGTGCATGCTCTTTCACGAGCTCAGAATAGCGGAGGCAAGGGTCATGCACTTAGGGTAGTGTGCCACGCGTTACTCGACTAGGCAATATCTCGCATTCTAAGCACAATTTCGACATGGATTGAGCGGTGATGTTTTTGCATTTGTAGTTGATTTTCGAACGACATTTGTTCAGAACAAGTCGCCAGCTCACATGTGGCAGAATAGTGCTTTCCACGCGCATCCAACCTCCACTGATATTGCAACCCCGAATGCAGCCTGATCATGAACGCTGGCAGTAGCGTACGATAACCCTAGTCCCGATGTGATTGTGGTGACGCTCTGGACGCATTGGTGGCTGCCCAGCTCCCAGCTCTGTGTACCCCTCACACCACTGCCTCTTGCCATTGCCGGCAGCAGCCCCTTAAGAGGTGCCAGTGGCCTCGTCGCGCTCCTTCCTTCGTGCTCGCTTTTCAAGTAATGCGTCTCGTCGGTCTGCTAGGAGTCGGAATTGTCGTTGCTCAACGCCGGTGAGCCAGTAGCCGAAGCTGCCACCGACGCCGGCGTAGATGGGGTAGACCCAGAGCGACTCCTTGTTGAAGAGCGGGCGCATCTCAATGCCCAGCTGCCATAGCCTCGCGGCGACGCCTGGTGAATGTCGTCAGTAGAGTCCTTGGTGGGCGTGCGCAGCGGCTGGGGACGTACCGAGCCCGCTCCAGAAGAGGACTTTGTGCACCATTTTGCCCCGGGGTAATCGTGATAGTCGTGTTGGTGTGGAGAAATCCTTGCGTGCAGCAGCAGCGACTGGGATGGATGTCGGGAGGGCGCGTTGTCACCACTGTGCTAGAGTTGTGGCTTGCGGCTTGCGGCTTGCGGCTTGCGATGCTCCATTGTCAAGCTCCGAAATGCCAAGAACGAACTGCCCACGCGGATGCGGAACCACCGTCCGCCGACTGCACCTCCGCGACACCATCGATTTCGCGACTCTCCTGATTATGCCACCCACTTTCTGACTTTCCTTGTACTATTCCTTCACTATCCTCGTTTTGAGCTGGTGCAGCAGCCTAGTCCCCCTACGTCATTCGCTGCTCTTCAGCCTCTCCCACCCCCCCCCGACTTCATGCGCCTGGCCGCGACACAAACGACACCAAAACGACCGATCGCAACCGCGATTAATTAATCATGGCGGAACTCAGCCGGAAGCGCCCGCATGAGGGCGATGGAGCTGCGACTATGCGCAGGAAATTGAGGCCCTCGGAGCTCCCGCTGTCGCAGGCAAAACGATCAGCCATCGACAGCCTAGTGCACATGTTTCGCAAGAAGGGTGCATACGACGACATACGCAGAGACCTGATGGCGCAATACGTTTCTGGAGTAGGTGGCAAAGGATTCGTTACTACCATACGACCGGCTAACTTTTGCGTACTAGCCCGCTAAAGATGAGCTTCAAGCTGCCCTCAAAGAGCTCGTCGATCGCGAAACTGACCGTAATCCCTCCCTGCTGTCCAAAGATCCCCGCATGGCGACCACACTCATAGAAGGCGCGGGTGAGCGCAGCGACATTTATGGCAACATGATGAATACAGTCAATACGCTGCTGAATAAACTGATTGACGAACATGGCATGCCAAGGATGCGCGAGTACCGCATTCAGGAGATTGGTGCCGAAGCAGCTGCCGAAGAAGAAAAGCGAGGCAGCAAGAGCGAAGAAGAATGGGCTCAGGAAGCAGAAGCTCGCCGAGAGAAGCGTGAGGCCAGGCGAGAGAAGGAGCTGGAGGCAGAGCGAGAAAGAGAGCGTCAAGAGAGGGCGAAGAAGGAAGAGCGTAAACGCCGCGAGAAAGAAGAGGATGAAGCTCGTGAGAAGGCGCGACAAGAGGAGAAGGAGCGAAGGCGCAGGGAGCGTGAAGAGCGCGACAAGGAAGACGAGGAGCGCCGACGCCAGGATCGAGAGAGAATTGAGAAGGAGAGAGACGAGGAGCGCCTACGCCTCAAAAAGGAAAGAGAAGAGCATGAGAAGAGCCGAGAAGCCCGTCTCAAGAAGATCCGCGAAGAAGACGCCGAACGAGAGCGCCGCATACAAGAGGAGCTTGACCGTGATCGAGGTGGACGCCATCGTGGTGGTCGTGGCCGTAGCAGGACTCCCGAGCGGGATAGGCATCGTCGCGAACGAGACAGGAGCAGGAGAACAAGTAGGACAAGGACTAGGTCACCCGAACGCCGACCATCTATCAAGCCTGAAGATATCAAAGTAGACGATGACTTGGCATTGCAACTTCTGCTACAGGAAAGTGAGCAGATGAAGAAATCACGACAGCGACCTGTGCTCGAACGGTCGGAATCGCTGGAGCCTCCTTTGCGAAAAGCGCAGCCTCCAAAATCGCTTGTTCCCCGTGATCCCGTCGCTGCTCGACTGGCAAAGCTCGAAAGCAAACCCGCCTCACCCTCGCAAAGGTCACCAAGCAAGGACGCAAAATCCCCTGCTCCAGGTACGCATACTGCGGCAGCGAAGGGTGAAGATGTCATCATGAAAGACGCTCCATCAGAAGCAGAATTAGCCAAGTCTCGATGGCACAAACCCCCTGAGCTGCCGTCGAAGCTCGACAAGTCGCGGGGTCGTTCAAGATCACGCAGTGTCGCGCGCAGCACTAGGAAGCGTAGTAGAAGCCGATCACACTCCCGCGGAAGTGGGTACGACAGGCGTTCCTCACGCTATGATGACGATCGCTGTTCGCGACGTGATGACCACAGACATTCTTATAGGCCCTCGAATGATGGTAGACGACGCGATCGCGACGATCGAGATGACAAACCCACGCGTCGTGACAGTCGTAGCCGCTCACGAGAGACTCACACTAGCCGCCGCAAATCACGCTATGGAACGCGCAGTCCGTCGCCACCTCGAGAGGAGCGTCGCAGGGATAGAGATCGTTCTCGCTCACGGGGTGGCCGACGTGACCGCGAGAGGTCACCTGCACGTCGCCGGCACCGTTCTCGCTCTCGAAGCCCTGATAACATCGACCGCTATGTCCCAGGGGGCGGTGGTGGCGGTGGCACTGGCAGTACCAGGAAGCGCGAAGACAGTCGTGACCGCAAGCGCGATGGCAGTCGACCTCGCAAGCGTGATGATAGCCGTGATCGCACACGCAGCTATAGGGTTCGTGACTATGACCGTTGGGATGGCGGTAGAGAACGCGGTAGTAGGCGTCTGGAGTCTGACTGTTACCAACCTGGCGGTGCACCTGCTGCTGCTGACGGTGAAGATCAAGATCGAGAGCGCAATCGCAAGCCTAGAGAAAGGAGTCGAGAGAGGAGTCGCGAGAGGAGCAGAGATAGGGGACGTGACGATAGGGAGAGGCGGAGGCGGAGGAGTCGCACAAGGAGCCGCAGCCGGGACCGACGTCGCTGATGCTGAAGCTGGATTTCGCCTCTTCTACAATTGTATGATTATTGGTAGGTATTTTAATGTGCAGTTGGCAGCACGTGTGGAGAGCATGCGGGCAAAATGGTACTGATGTTTAAATGCAGAGGGTTGCAATTCGCTCTCCTTCATTGAGCTTGTGACAAAATACCATCACAGAGCATTGTCTCGAAACGGCAGCGAAGATTTCCGTGTATTACTGAAATCGATGCTTTCGATGGGATTTCCATGAGGCCGTCTCTTTCTCCTCCCTTGGCCATTTCTCAATTCGCTCCCAGCCAGTTCCTCGCCGTCCTCCCCTCATTATCAGACAAAACATGCACCTCATCCACCTTGGTCTCAACAATCCTACCTCTTTCTCCCACCGGTACTCCCTCACCATCAACAACTTCCCACTCCACAAACCTCTTTCGCTTATGCCTGTGCAATCTTACTTTCTTCTCTCTTTTCGGCGAACCAGAACTAGTGTCTGAAGTGAAGGAGGGAGAAGGAGATGCAGGTCTACTCTGGCTACGGAGTGCGCTTCTAGACCCGGGGAGAAGGTGTCTTTTGCGACTCGGTGTGGGTGGGAGACTACTTGCCTTGGTTAGTGGGGACACAGGGAGTTCGACGTCTTGGACAATTGGTGTTGCGGCTTCGTCCTCTATGTCGAGTACCGCGGATCCGAATTCAGCTTCCCATTTCTCCTTTTGCCAGTCTCGCACGACGTCTGGCTCTGTCGTCGACCACGTCTGTCTTGCATCTACATTATCGGGTGTTGGCATGCCTTCTACGTGCCAGTATAAAAGGTACTTGTAGGTTCCGGCATTCCAGCGCAGGCCAGTGTGGTCTTGGATGAGGAGACCGGTTGTTGCGTACCATTCAATGTTTCGTTCTTTCAGCGCGGCAAAGGCTTCCGGGTCGCCGATGCGGTAGCGTTGGTTGGGTGGGAGTTTGTAGCGGAAGGGGAGGGGGTGGGGTTCGTCGAGGGATGAGGCACGGTTGCGGATTGAGGAGGGGAAGGTTTTGAGGAGTTTGGAGGTGGGGGGTTGGTGGATTGGGCCGTGAGGGATAAGGGGGGAGGTGGGCTGCGGTGTCTCGGTGGAAACGTTGGTTCCTGCGGTTGAAGCTACGATTAGGGCTTCAACTGTTTTTTCGGTGCTCTCGTCGAGTGTGTGTCGTCGGGTACGAAGGGCGGGGCGCGTGTCGGCTTCGCGTTCTGTTGAGTCTGATATCTCTAGTGCGCTGCCTTGTCTTCGACGTGCCATGGATGCGCCAGCTAGCAAACCCAACGTGAAGGTGCTAGCGGGACTTGGATCTTCAGTGTTGAGAGAGGGGTGCATGTCAGTCTCATTCAAGGTGTCTCGGCCAGCCTTGGGGACATGAGGACTGACTCCGCATACCACAAGCTCATCACCGACGGTACGCATAATGCGATTAGCTGCTTCCGGCTCTTCAAACAATCAACTTTTGCTCAACGAACACGGAAAACGACAAGGCAAGAGCAAATGTACAGCAAGACGGCAGGGAATGGGGCAGTAGATAAGCGTATGAAGCTGGATTGGGGTGTGGGAAGCTTTCCGCCTTATCTACGCGAGTGCTGTGAAGCACTGGGATGGGCATCGAAGCTCCAGGTGGCCAGTTCGGACGTTCTGTGTATTGAAGTCGATGCTGCTTAGACATTCCGGCAGTAGCCATTCCATTGTGGCGCGGCGTGTGGTCATGGCAAGACGAGAGGGTGACAGGATACCTGCGAGGGTGTGATGGACACGACGACGTCGGCACACAAAAGCAGGGACGCGTGCCAAGACGCACAGGCGAGACGACCCCGGCAAGACATGCAGTGGCGTGCAGGCGCCGGGGGTGCGCCTGGTCACGTATCGTCTCGATTGCGCGTGCGACGTCTTCGGGATTGGCTGACGGGCCTGCTGCCCTCGTTCGGCCTCCTTCTCTCTGCTGCCGGCTGCCCTCACCCATACGCTCCTTCACACGTGCACCGGCCCGCTGCCTTGCTCGCCCTTTGCTTGCCCACAAGCCTGCTTTCACCTCCAAACGGGAACTAGGCCTGCAACCGTCATGTTCGTGCCTGGAAAAGCCAAGATCAAAACGAGAACCGTCCTCGTGAAGAAAGCACCCGCCCCCACAGCAAACCCCTCGCCGTCGCCGCGCACATGCCACGCGAGACCAGGCAACGGCACACGCAGTTGTAGCGCAGCAGGGCCACCAGCGAAGCGGTACCAGTCGACCCCTCGCTCGCAGACAGCCGCACGGGAGCCTGCGCGCAAGTCGGCATCCGTGTCGCGTGTCGACACTCGCAAGCGCAGAGGCACCGACACGCCACAATGGGCCAGCAGCGACGAGTCGAGTGACGACGAGGATAGCCATCGACTGGGCGTCAAGCGACGCAAGACACGGCCGGCGAGTAGCAGCACCGAGCCCATGAGCCTGAACCGCGCTCTCGAGCCGGACTTGAAGAGACGTATACGAATACAAGAACCGGGTGCGAAAGCAAACTCGAATGGAATTGTGAACGGGATATCGCATGGAATTGTGAACGGGATATCGAACCGAAGTGCAAACGGCACCTCAAACGGCACCTCAAACGGCACCTCAAACGGCACCTCAAACGACACCTCAGACATGTTGAAGATGGCGCAGGAAAACGCCGCGTTTAGAAAGAAAATGGCTGTGTCGGGGAAGAGCTGCCTAAAACATGGCTTTGAAATGACAAAAGAAGATGGAGCAAAGGCTTACAAGTCCGCCTTCTCCGGTAGTGGGGACAAGTTCACTGTCCAACTGCAATACCCTAGCCTGTCACGGCCAGAGAAATTCGAAGCAGTGGCCCGGAAAGAAGTGGACGAGGAATACAGTCCACTGGATGACATCTATTTCAGCATAGAGGAAATCATACAGCACTACCTCCCACCAGATCTCGCTGCCGAGCTCTCATCCGACGCTCTGGGCACCGTCCGTCTCCTCAAGCGAGCCGTAACCAAAGACGACCCAGAGCTCTTCAAGCAAGAACTAGCCAAGTTCAACAAGCTGATCAAAGACCAATACGCCAATGGCACAATACCCCGCATGCTAGACGACATGCACGCCATCCCCCTTAGCCTCGTCAAACGCATCACAGCCCAAAGCTACAACCGCATCGTCTCCCCGCACGCCCACCGCCTCCGCAAAGTCCAAGGCAAAGAAACCACCTACGGCGAACTCCTCACGCCCTTTGTCCACAAAATCTTTGCACAAACCGGCTTAAACTCGACCCATAGTTTTGTCGACCTCGGCTCCGGCGTCGGCAACGTCGTCCTACAATCCGCCCTCCAAACCGGCGCTGAATCCTGGGGCATCGAAAAAATGAAACTCGCCGCCTCCCTCGGCACAGAACAAGCCGCCGAACTCAAAGCGCGCAGCCAACTCTGGAATATTACCCTCGGACGCATCGAGCTTATAGAAGGGGATTTCCTCGAAAGCCCAGAGATTGATCAAGTCTTGCGCAGAGCCGACGTTGTGCTGGTCAACAACAAGGTCTTTGGCGAGACGCTGAATAATCTGCTACTGCAGAAGTTTCTCGATCTAAAACAGGGTTGTAAAGTCGTTAGTCTGGAGAGTTTTGGAGGCGGTGCGAAACAAGGGGTTAGGAATGAACAGAGTATTGCGGGCTTGTTTGATGAGGAGAGGTATGAGAGTGGGACTAATAGTGTTAGTTGGGCGGGCGAGAGTGTCGAGTATTTTATTGCTACAAAGGCGAGGTGAGTTTGTGCGTGTATGTGGTGGTAGTATTTTGTTGAAATTATTTTTTTTGGGTAATCTCTAGGGGTGTGAGGTTTATTTAAAAAGGGTATGTAGTGGGGGAAGGTTTGTATTATATAGGGAAAAGGGGTTCAAGGTCAATATGGCACATGTCTAAGTTGAAACATGGAGCTTGGAACGAACGAGCGAGCGAGCAAGGCGGGACTAGTTTGTTCTTTAGCATAGCACCCTTGGCGTTTGATTTAACCTCAATACCCCCTCACCTTGTTATCTCTTTCTGCAGCTGTATTAAACATCAAAATCAAAATCAAAATCAAAATCAAAATCAAATACTTACCATCGTTATGAAGTTGGCAATGCTCGTTGCTCGCGACGTGACTAGTTCTTAATACAAACAAGACGATTAAACGTCTCAGTTGCATTACACTTTATCCATGCAGTTTCTTAGTTCCCAGAATCTAAATTGTTGTATTATTTATATACCGAAGGATAGTATAGAGCAATATCTGCTCCATGTATGTATGTATGTATGTATGCATGCATGTATGTATGTAGACATGTATGTATGTATGCATCTATGTATGCCGAAAAACAAAGCCCCCCTCAATACAAATTATCCCATTCTTCCATCCCATCAACACCAAATATGCAATTCCCGGACCGTATAATCTAGAAGGAGCGTGTATCGGGTATCTCCAACTCAACCGCCAAATAGAAATAAAAGCAAGGAGCGACAGGGCTAACTTGTACAAACAAAATACCAAGCCATGGGGGGGTTGTCGAAAAAGCAAAAAGGTCGTTGTTCTCGTTTGTATATTTTTTCTCCAATTATTCGTTTTCCATTCTAGAAGAAGAAGGCGAAAGCGCCAAGTCCAACGGCAGCATACGGCACCGCATTTACCACGGCAGCACCGCTCTGCACAGTCGGGCTCTCCGTCGACTCCCCACCGCCACTATTCGTAGAAGTCGCCTGGATCGGATCGACAAACGTATAGCTCGTCATGGTACTCGGCCGGCCCTCGGCATCCGTCGTAGTAATCAACTTGATGCTACTGACAAGCGCGCCACCAGGTGTAAACGTAGTCAGGAACGTACTCCCACCCTTGTCGGTCTCGGTTTGTACTTCTCCCGCGGTGGGTGCGTAGTTTGCGGCCGATGTGGTGATTGTGGTGCGGCCGGCGGAATCCGTAGTTGTGCGGATTACGGCGGGACGGTTTTCGGTTTGGGTGACGGTGGCGCCTTGGGCGTTGGTGAGGGTGCGGGTTACGGGGACAGAGGCGGTTACTTCGCTGAGGACGCGTGTGGTGCGGACGAGGGTTGTGCCGTCTTCGGTCACGGTTGCTTCGACGGGGATTATGGCAGGGCGTTGCTGGGTCGTGGTTTGGCGGATGGTGGTGGTGGCTGCTTGAGTTGTGATTTGTTGTTGGGTGTTGGTTACGGTTGCTGGAGGGGGGTTTACTGTTGTTGCGTCGTTGGTTTGCTGAGTTTGTTGCGTCTGCTCGGTTTGTTGAGTCTGCTGCTGCGTCTGTGTCTGCGTCTGCGTCTGCGTCTGCTGCTGTGTTCGCGTCTGCGTCTGCGGCTGTGTCTGCGGCTGTGTCTGCGTCTGCACCTGCGTGACTGTCGTCTGCTGCTGCGTCTGTGTAACCGTCGTCTCGGCTGGTGGTGCCGCCTGGCTCGTCGGTGTTGAAGGCGCGTTCTCACTTGTCTGTGGCGCAGACACAGCCTCAGTGACAGTGGTCGTTCCGTTGCCCGAAGGCGCCTGTCTCTTCTTCAACTCGTTGATAGCGTCGACGATGAGCTTTGTAGCGAGCGCTGGGTCTTCGCTGTGAATATGTTCGACGCCTTGGTGATGCGACTCAAAGACGCCATTCTTGAAGTTCTTGAGTCCGCTCAATGCGGCTTGTAGAGATTCGTCCGGGAGCGCGCTCAACAAGTCGTGGAACGCTTCTTGTGCACTTGCGTAGATGGTCTTGGGGTGGTCGGCTTGATCGTTTGGTGAAGCAGCAACGGCAGTGCTGAACAATGGCAGGGCGAGGACGGCCAACTGGCAGAAGGAACGCATCGTGATGCAAGTCGGCGAGCGGAGGGAAATGAAGGTAGATTGTCAACCAAGGGAGACAAGAAACTGCGTCAATCACGTTAGCACGCCGTCATTGCTGTGATGAAGGCCGTGAACCGTGTGCAGTATGAAGGAAACGTGCCCTAGACGGGCAAGCTGGAGCTTTTAGAGCGAATGGGCTAGGGTGGTTGAGAAACGTTGCGGAGTAGAGAGCAGGCTTACCCAGAATCTGTTGCTTCTGAGTGGCTGGGGTTGCAGGTGTCAGGTCAACGTCACAGTCCGATAATCGATAGCAGTCTCTTTTAAAACCAATCCTCCACCTTTACTGAAGAAACTCGTTTCTTTTTGCCAGTGAGAAAGAAAAAAAAAAGCGAATGTAATCGTATCGTCCAGTGAATGATCAGCGAATGCAACAACGCAAGAGCCAGTGAAACACGCCGAGTAGTCCAGTCGAAAGGGTCGTTGAAAGAGAGGAGAAACGGAAGATCAGTCCTTAAGGCAGAAGGCAATATGGTTACTATACGAACTTACGAAAGTAACACCAACTAGCTTTGGTTAAAGCGCTGCTGATACGTTAGCACTAACTAGGACAGAAACACGAGGCTTGGACCCGCTCTATGTCATGGACCCCATCGTCACCCGTGGTAACTTTCGCCTCTTGGCCACGCCCAAAGGAGACCAAGCATCATAATCCCGACCTTTCCGTCGCGGATCATTGCGATAGGACCGCCTTGGGGGGTGGTTCGGCTGGTTCTCTTCGGACCCAGACTGATCGTCGCGCCGACCAAACGTTAAAAAGCCCTTTCCCACCACAACCAAACAGCTATAACCAAACAGCAACGCACGTAAAGCCTCCTTCCTGAGGTCGTGAAACACGCACCGAGGCATCAGGGAAACTTGGCACGTAAACCTCGGGGCCGGTCGCTTCTAGTAGGAGCCTGAACGTCATGCATGGACCGAGCGAAACCACCTACCGATTGCAGCCCCCCGTCGGAGGCCAAATCGTGCAAAGGCATTCTCAAAGCGTTTTCGATGTCTTGTTATACCCCAGCCTCCGCCGAATATAGCCGTATCAGAACCATCGTCATCGTCATAGCAATCCTGTCTTAATTATTTTTTTCTTCTTAATTACTCTACAGCTCTACCCCTGCCCATGTCTTCTCGTGTCCAAACAGACGTGTTCTCGTTCACCTTCGTATCTACACCAAGCACGTTCAAACTCCGCTCCAGTCTAGCCAACCACCACCTGCCCTGTCTTCGATCTTTAAAAATAGCCTGCTTTTCCACCATTCATATGCATCTAGGCCGCAAGTTCTCGCATTAAAAGCCGGGATTGCGTTACCGCTACTTGGCCACAGCGCTACAATAAACTGCGACTGTTGTTAGCGATCGGAATACGGCAGGGATGGCAGCGCCGCGTCAGACGGTACAAGTCTGTCAGTACTCAACATCGTAACGTTTTCCTACAGAATATCGGCCTTCTTTAGCTCATGGCTCACAATACAGTGTCTTGGCTGTGATTATTGCAGGGACCTTTTTTGCACAAAAAGAATTGCTTCTTTTTCTGTGTAGCGGTACCGAACCTATCTCAACACGGGTATACAGTACATTCGAGAATGAAAAATGAATCATCATTACCATGACCCCGCCCCTCGCTATGCATCTCCCACAACGCCCAGATAATGCTCGCTAGCACGCTTCATCACTTCATCGCTACATTCTTGCATGCAAAACTTCCATACCACATACTCTTTTTTTCCGACTGAAAAACGCCAAACACCGGACTGCCATTGCTGTACCCGTTGTGACCAGTCACAACTCCATCAACTCCAACGTTCATGCCTCATATCTCATTGTTCAACACAATGTCCGGCCTACGGAGCTGGCTGACCTTGCGGGGCAAACGGAGGGGGAGACTGGTCGTCAGCTGGCGGTGCATCTGAGCTCATCTCCTGATTCATCATCTGAGGAGTGATAGTAGTAGTCGAGTTAGAAGAAGCATGAAGAGGCCCCGAGGGTGTTGATACCGTTTGAACGCTTTCAGTTGTAGACGCAGCGTTCTTAGGTTGGATTGGCACATCAGCTTCGACCTGCTGTGTGCTTCCGGCGTTTTGCGTGGTTGATGCTACAGGCAACGACTGTGCAGGAGGCATGGTAGTGACAGGCGACTTGGGGTTCCTATCTGGAGACCGTGCAACTGATCGCGGTTCAGTCAATGCAGCTGGAAGATCGGTCCTCAACGCCATAGCAGGGCTCATCTTGGGCTTCGGGCTTGCTGCTGCGGGTACATTTGGTGGAGGTGGACTTGTCCCGGTAGGCGTAACGTCGCTAGACTTATCCACTTTGGATGGAGTATCCTCCGTTGAATGTGGCGTGTCTGGCGCTCGTCCACGAGCGCCAAGAGTTTCCGATGACGCCATAATGTTTTGAGGAGATGGCAGATGGCCTGAACTGCCCGGGGGACTCTTGGCTCTTTCTCTCCTATCTACGCGCTCCTTGTGATCCAGTCTCCGTTTGTGGAACCAGTCGAAAGCACCCTTCTTGTCAGATTTTTCGTGATCAGGAGGACTGCTACCGAATAATATTGAGTCTGAGCTTTGGTTGGTCTCGTACTGCATGCTTCTTCGCCCTCCACCTGTCCATCCAGAACTACTGGCAAACGAGCTCATACTCTTATCAGCACCAGGTACCGAACCATGCAGATCAGTCTGGCTTGCCGTCGGCGTTGCCTTGCTCTCTCCACGCTTGTGACCTTTCCAGAAGCTGCGCTTCTCTTCTCTCGGCTGGTCGTCCAGCTGCTCACTTTCCGAGTATTCTGTTGCAGTGCTATGGGACCTGAAACTAGCAGAAGGCGACATGCTGGGCTTGAGTGTGTTACCAGAAGCTCGATTAGAGCCTGTATCCTGCAGAGCCTCTCTTGAACTGTTCGCTTGAGATTGACCCTGCGCAAAGGGAAGTGTGGGTGGCTGCAATGGTGAAGGAGGTCCCTGGGAGAAATGACCCCCGAATCCTGAATCGCTGCCACCAAGAGAGTGTGTGGAGCTGTGCGTACTTTGACTGATACTATTGGGCATCCTCTTCTTCTGGAGTTTGTTCGGTTTCCGTCCCTCTTTAGATTCCTTTGATTCGTTTGGAGGTGAGGCCGCAACCTTGGCTAGTATTTGAGTAAAGGTACGAACAGCAGGGGTCAGCTCAACAGAGGGTCCCGAGTCAATGGGTCCTTCCAGAAACTCTGACCGCTCACGTGTTGGCGTATGATGCGGACTATGAAGGGGACTGCGCTGAGGACTGCGCTGAGGACTGCGCGGACCTGGAGTAGTTGATCTTGGAGACAATAGGTTCTGTGCTGTCTGCGCAGTGACATTTGGAGTAGTAGGCTGGCTTGGCGGGATGACGCCTGGAGAGGGGAGAGGGAACCCGCCCGGCATATCATGGGTGGCAGGTGTAACTGCGGGTCCATGTTGTAAAGGCTCTGTCGGTTGCGTAGATGCCTGTTGCGGGGAAAAGGGTTGGTACGGGTTCGGCATCTCTATCTTGTTTGGTGGCATAGTCTGCGCTCGTTGTGGCGGTGGTACTTCAGGGTCTACAGGCTGTGTGGCTGAAGCCACAGGTACTACAGACTGCGGGCGTTCCCGCGGAACTTGCACCGTACGTGAGGGCTGCTCAAGCTCCTGCTTGGGAACAGCCACACTCTCTGGAATATCGGCGGGCATCGGTGCTGAAAGCGGGCTCTTTGTCTCTTCAGGCCCGGCTTGCTTTGCCGCAGGAAAGCGAGGGCTCCCAATTGCTGGGGAGCGCTTTGAGGGCAACGTGTTGCTTCGATGTACACCAGATGTCGTGGGGGAGACAAACGCAGGTGCATTCGGACTAGGCACTGCGCCCGAGTGTCGTGAGCGCTTCGAAGACGTAGATACATTCCTGCGGACACCACCATACTGGCGGAGACTCTCTGCGCCAGCGCTTGAAGTGGTCGATGCAGACCTTCCGATACCAGAGCTGTTTCGAGGAGTAGTAGGTGTCCTTGCTTGTGGGGTAGAAGGCCCACTTTCAATGTGTTTGACAGTGCCTTCATCGACTGCTGTGCCCTCCATACCAATCAAGAAGTGGTCCTGGTTATCAATGAGGAAGATGAGTACGTCCTGGCTTAGACGATAATCTACGGGAGACATGTCATGCTGTGGATGTGAGAGAAGTCCGGGCTGGAAGATGGCAGCCAGATTGGAGGTTGTCATCTTGTTAATATCGGCCTTGGCAGCGAAGACTGCAAGTAGGTCCAAGATGTATAGCAGTAGTTGTCGATTCAAAGACGGTAAAGCCTTGATCTGGGACTGATATACGCGCACGGCAGCGTCGGGGTCAAAGCCTCCGACCGAGGGTTGCTGTCCTTCGCTTGGGCCTACAGCCTCAGCTTGGTGGCCTTTGAGAGGATCTCGGAATGGGTCGTAGTGCTGCAGCGGTATGATAGGCTCCGGGAGATTGTTGAAGTAGCGTCGCAGGATATTGGCGGCGTCATGTACAGTGTAGCCGGACCAATCCAGACCTTTTCCGTAGCGGGGTGGGGTGTCAAAGGCAGTCCTGAGCTCTTTGATGCGCTTCTCCGAGCCTGCTAAGCGGAAGATGCCTTCTACGTCGGTTGCTGTGCGCTGTTAGCAGCTGATGGGAGATGGGAGATGGGAGATGAGAGTGGATTCACTGACCCTTTTCCTTCAAAAAGACACCGCATTTGGCGACTACAATGGGGACGTAGCCGTAGATGTAACTCTCGCCATTTTCGTTGAACAGCGATATGGCGACGTTGGCATAGGGTATGCTTTGTATGAGGGGCACGCCAAAGATGCCAGGGGGGGCGGGTTCTAAAGTGCGCCGACAGCAGTCAGTGATTACTCGCAACAAGAGGCTGCGAGGTTGCAGGAAGAAGAAGAAGAAGAAGAAGAAGTGAGTAATGTCGTACCTTTGTCATCGTCCTTTTTCGCGGGGCGCTTGCTGAACTGCCTCCACCACGAGGTCAAATCGCGACGCGACGAGGCAGGTTCTGGAGTTGCTATTGGGGCAGGCTGGGGCTCGCCGTTGCGCACGCGCGGAGTGTGGGGATTGGTGTGCGTGCCAGCGGGAGTCATGGCAGGCTTGTGGGCTGAAGAGCGTCGCAGCTCCTCAGACAAGGTTGAGGCGGACAGTGGTCGACCGCAGTGTCTTGTCTTGTGGAGAGTTGTTGTCCAGGCACAGGTGGGCCCCAAGTGGGCAGGCGGCAGCTGTCTGGGGGCCGCTATGTGACGTCGGAGGGTAGCGAGGTGGTAGCGAGGCAGCGGTGGTAGCGAGCGTGCACGAGATCTCAGCGGGGCCCTTGTCGTATTCCAGCGGGCGTCTTGCGGCCGTGGCAGAGCGGTAGCAGAGCAGAGGCAGAGCAGAGGCAGAGCGGGAGCAGTAGCAGTCGGCGCAAGAGTGAGCCTAGAGCAGAGACGCGACGGGCGGTTAAGGGGGTACAGATGCAGGAGTTGCAGGCTGTCGTCGGCCGGGTCAAGGCCTGGTCGGGCGCAATATCTTCAGCGCGCGCCTGAAACTGTGGCATCAAGCGACTTGAGCATGCAGGGTCGCCTTCTGGTCTCGGCAATGATCGCAGGCGGGCGAGGGAGTCAAGTGGAAGCCCGCCGCTGGACTGACGAAGAGCAGCAGCTTAGCGGCTGTGATGTGTGGCTGCGGGCCAATTGTGAGCATCCAACGGCGACGGCACAGCGTCGCCTGACTGAAAGACACAAACGCGAGGCGCGAATCCAGAACGACGGCAAAAGACTGCGGCGATCAATACGGATAGCGGGATGCAGCTGCTATCAAGAGGGGCGTGCTACTGTGTTGTTCGTCTGCTATCGCTGGAGTTGGTTCCAATAATAACGACCGTCTTGGCGGCGGG
>WBOK01000548.1:0-33217 GCA_009289805.1 Alternaria gansuensis | reverse complement strand
CTATTTTAATTTTTAAAAATATTGGAGATTACTATGGGAAAAACCGCGCGTTACGCGGTCATGCGCGTTACGCCGTCAACCTCGGTACAGTACTAAGACAAAAGTCTGTTCGCCCGCACCTAACTCTATCTAAATAGCTCCAAATAAAATTCTGAATAGACAGAATTAATCGCAATTGTCTTAATATTGTGTCTAGTACCCTTTTGCTCGACGAACTGCGTTAATTCGTCGCGGCATAGAGACGATAAGGCTGCGCACTAGTTTATTAGGTATACTAGCCCACGCCTCTTTTAAGCCCTCCTTAAACTCAACCTACTTACTTTCTAGCCTCCTATATTATTAAGGTAAGGTTTGCGCCTCTGTAGTTCCTTTTTAAGACTCTACTACAGGTGTTTTATTAGGTTAAGATTAAGAGAGTAAGGTGGCTATTTAACAGTATAAATACTGTAAAGCTCTAGCTACTCTCTTAAGTAATAAGCAGTGTGTATTAGTGCATTATTCTACATAAACAACTTGCTTAGTCTGTAGTTATTGTAGAGGTCTTCCTTAAGCGCCTTAGTATAGCTAAGGCTTGTATAGCTGTTGCGCTTGGCTAATAGGTTGCGGGTCATGATTACTAGAGGACTACGCCTAACTCTACCCCTTAGGGCTATCTAAATTGCGCTCTAAACTATGTAAGCTAGCTACTAATTAGTCTCTTTCTCCTCTATTATTTTATGCCTTTATTTATTAGTTAGTAATTGCTAAACCTAGCAAGGATTGCGCCTAGAACTGTAAGCAATACTACACTTATTACTAAACTTAAAAGTAGTGTAATTCTAATTAAAACCTGCCTATTGTAAAGCTTATTAACAGCGAATCCTAGCTGTATTTGCATTAATTTTTAGCCTCTGCGTAGCTCTATACTTAGAGTAGTTTATACTTGCAAGTACGTAGCTAATTGTTTAATATAAAATACTATTAAGGCCTGCAGCTGTACGTAGAGCGCTGTACTTAATTGTAGGATTTCTCTTTACGATAATAAGAAGCTGACGACGATCTCTACTAGATAAAATAGGAGGGCGGCCTGTACAATTGTTCGTGGTGTAGGTGATGGTTGATTTCTATCGCGCGATAATCTTCTGAACAGCGCGTTGTAAGCAACTAAGAGTCTCGCTAATTTTGCGCGTTGATACACCAGCCTCATACTGCGCTAAGATATACACGCGATGCGCTTCTAATAATTCACCTCCGCGCATTCGATTGCCCGAAATTTCAGTGCCAAAAGACCTCATATTGATGGAGTTGTGTGGTGGTGCAGAAGGTACCTATCTTGAGATCTCATGTTGTTGTTCGGTCCGTGCGCTTAGCGCGAACAGACATTTGTCATGTGACTGTAATATGGTGTTAATGCAGGAGGAAATAGGCCGCCTTCAAGACGCTGTTAACACGTTTACAAAGCGCAAGACTCGCAAAAGGCAGTACGTACGCGCAAAGGAGACTCTAACAGTTGGTAAGGTATTAGACTTAATTGCTAAAAGGGAGGGTAGTAGGCGTGAGGACAGCAAGACGCCTGCGAAGAAGGTGCGCGCAGAGAGGCGCTGCGGCCGCTGCAGCGAGGTTGGGCACAACTCCCGTACCTGTAAGGTAGAACTTAAGGACATAGATACTAGCGACGCTTCTAGATAATGCTATACTATTGCAAGAGTACAGAATTTGTGTTGTGGTGTTGCGCTAGGTCGCTCCGTAGTCGTCGCGCTGCTGTTGGGGTGGCGACTCGCTTGTGTTGGCGACTCGCTTGTGAACCACGTTAAGGTGTCTGTGCGCGTAAGTATCCAGTTCGCGCAAATATCCACCCAACCAAAACACTACCTACCTTCGACGCGTTATAACTCTACTAATATAGACCTAATTTATAAAGTAATTAAAGCAATTAATTTGCGCAAACTAGGCGCATCTTTTAGCTATTACTAAGTTGTAAAGTAGTTTAGTATTAGCTATTCTGCGCTTGCTTAAAAATACTAAGGCAAAACTTAGCTACGTGCGTTTACCTACTTCTTTATTTACTTACAACGCAAAAAAGAGCTTATATAATATATTAAATTCTTTACTAAGAAGCGTATACTACTTTTGCGTCTAGTAATACATTATATTACGTTATCTCTACTTAGTAGAGAAGTTCTAGAAAGCTAGATTACTTATTTTCTTAACAGGAACTCCTCTTATCTTATCTCTTGCTAGTAGACACTTATAAACTAGAAGTGTTATAAAGCTAATTTAGTAACTAAGTATAAGCTATACTTTAAGCTAATATATAACAAGATAAAGAAGTATAATATATAGCTCTTTTACATTTTTAATATAGATAAAAAAGGCTTTTTACTTAGAATTCTTAGAAAGTTAAAAAGGATCTTTAGTAGAAAGCAATATAAAAAAAAAGTTATTTTAAGCTTATAAAATAGCTTTAGAGAGTAAGTTATAGTTCTAGCTTATATTTATTTAAATAATACACTTTTTTCTTTATTTTTTATTTTTTAGTTAAATGCTAGAGCTTTAAAATTAGCTTAAGTAAAATAATTAATTTAAATAAGTACTTAGTCTTTGTTACTTTATTACTCTCTAGATAAACTAATAATAATATAAGCCTAGCTTAGCTTAAAAAAGTCTTTAAAAGAAAGACTGTATGCTATACTTAAACTAAGTACTAGTTACTACTTACTAATAGCTATTTATTTTATATAACTATAGATTTTCTAAATTATTATAACAACTATAAAATTTTAGTTGCTGTATATCCTTTTTATTTAACTTATAAGCTTTAGCTACTTAACGTTTAAATATTTAGGCCTCTAGCTTTATTTTACTTAAAGAAGTTATTAAACTTCTTTTATTAAAGCTATAAAATCCTTTTTTTAGCAAAAAAAGACTTTTTTAAGCTCTTTTAAAAGGCTTAGCGTACAGCTTTTAAAAAAAAACTATTCTAAGCTTCTTTAAAGCAACTAGTATTAACTTACTAAATACTAAAGTCATTTTCTAAAAGTTTTAGCAAAAAGCTTTTAGTTTAAATAAAAGCTTTTTTTTTGTCTTTAGTAAAGATAACTAGCTTATAATTAAGTCTATTATACGCTAAGAGGTAAAATATTTTAGTAATAAAAAGGTAAAAAAGCTTTGCTAAAGCCTCTATTACCTTTTAAGTTAAAATAGTATACTTAGAAAAAAAACTAGAGCTTAAAAGAGGCTTTAAAAGTTAAAAAGAGATACTAAAAGAAGAGCTACACGTTTTAACTTAATAGGCCTAAAGAGTACTATAGAGGAGCTATCTTTTAGTCTCCTAAGAGGATGCGCTAAGCTAAAGAAGATAAAATAGAACAACAACAACAATACTAGTAAGTATAACTCTAGAAAGCTAAAAGATCTAAGTTAAAAAGGCAAGCTTAATTGTACAAGCTTTAAATAGCTTAAAAAAAGCATGTTAAGAGAGAGAGGCTTAAGAAAGTAAAAGAGAAGAAGAAAGCTACTAAGATAGCTTAAAAGGAGGCTTAAAAGGCAGCTTGCGATGCTAAAAAAAGCTATACAATTATCTTAAAAAGGTAAGCGTAAAGCCTTACTGGGCTCCTCTTAAAAGCAGAAGCATTAGAAACGTGTTGTTGTTGATTTATCTTATATACAAGCTTAGGTGGCGAAACTAGCTATCTTAACTTAGACCACCCGCTACGGCCGCACCACCAAGCTACTAGGTAGATATAAGTAGCCTAGATTAATCGCATACATGTAATTACTGCAACTCTATAAAATCTTGTGATAATAGCTTTTAGTTCTTGTTGTACAGCCTTATTTTTTGCAATAGGTGTTTTAGTAGAGTGTTACACGGGGTTAGTCTACACTTGTCTAGACTCAGTCTAGGTTAGGGCGAGGCTAATGTATAGGGTAGTCTGTGAGATATTGTTGGAATAATTTCAAGTAGAAAAAAGTTATTAATGTTAACTAAAGGTAAATAATATTAATTCTATAAAAAATAAAATAACTAGTTAACAATTTGTGTAAAAGATAAACTATTTAAGTTAACTATAACAAGTGTAATAATAAGATCTAACATATTTTGATACTTATTGCTTTTATCCTATGTCCTCCTGTGCCTTCTATCTAAGAAGGAGGTTAGGGAGGGCGTTAGCTTCCCTTTAAGCAGTAGCCTCCTAAAAGTTCTATCTTAGTAGAATGCTAATTACGTAATCCCTGCGCCCTGCGTAAATTATTACTTTCTAATATTATAGCTAGTTAACTCTTAACTCTTGCTTATACGTTAAGAAGAGAATTCTTTCTGTTACTTATAATATTATCCCTCCTCTTAGGCATATTATTTTAATACTTTAGAATATTATTTTCCTATACTGCGTGTTAAATTGCTAGCTGTATATAAGGTTTTAGTATACTTATTATATTATACACTTGTTTTCCTCTACGCTTTCCTAACTATGCCTAAAGTTCTATTATCCTATTATATTTATTTAACTAACTTAACTTAACAGCGTTAGGCCTAGGCTAATTATATTTATTAGTAGGGGAAAGAAATAATGTTTTATTGTAAGCGTTATAAGAAAAAAAAACTTTATTATTTTATAAATACTACAACTAGTTATTATGCTAGTTGTATTTTTATAAAAGTAAAGTGTAGTCTTTTTATTTTTAAAAAAAAGTAAAAAAAAGTAAAAGCTAAAAAGTATAAAAAGTAGCTAGTGCTTTTTTATACTAAAGCAGAAGTTAGTTAGCTTTGCCTAAAAGTTGCTAAGACTAAGGCTTTAAAGCGCTTTTACGCTAATTATAATTATATAATTCCAAGTTTCTAGGATTATATAATAGAGTAAGCTAAGAGGAATCTTGCCTCTAGTATAGACTTTTTAACAATTAAACTATTACTACTTAGACTATTAACTAACTTAGGCTAGTTACAGGCTAATACTTTTTTTAATTTTTTTCTTAATTACTTCTTTTCTTTTAAGGACTTAGTCTTTTCTTTTTTAAATATTTTTAATAGTACTTAAGTACTTATAGCTTGCAGTTTATTTAATTTCCCTCTAGTTTTTAAGTATTTTAATTTTCTAGCTATTCTTGCTACTTAACTAAGTATTTCTACTAATAACTAATTTTCTATAAATTTTTCATTTTTTTAACTTTGTACTTGTTGTCTTTAAGCTCTATATTAGTAGCTAGCTTAGTATTTAGAAGTGCTCTTTTTAGAAGTTTTTTATAAAAGACAAAGTAGACGCGTATACCTAGAAGCAATTAGAGTTTATAGTTTACATTGCCTATTTTTTTTAGAATTTTAAATAGTTCTACTTAGAAGTTATCTAGTTTTCTGCTTAGTTACTTAGTTTTTAAGTTTTATTATAACAAAAAAACTTTATTCTCTTTTTTAAAAATTAGTTTCTTAATTTTTTACTTATTAGCTACTTTTACTGTTATAAGATTTTTGTAAGCTATATTTTTACTTAATTTATTTTATGGCTTTTATATTAAGTAGGCTTTGTTATCTACACCTACTACAATACGTTTAATATTGTTTTGATTTTAATAAGCAGCTAGCTTATATTTCTAGTTTGCGTAGTACAGTAAGTACTTTATAGCTGCTAACTTTATACTGTTGTAAGCTAATTATGCTATTAGTAAAAGTTTAACTTATTTATTTTATAGCTTATTAGCGTACATTCTTAAATACTATTCTAGTGTCTAGTTTATTTATTTTGTCTAGCTATCTATCTTAGAGTAAAAGCTAGTTAATAGCTTCTTCTTTACGCTTAATTTTGCTAAAAATGTATTTTATTACTTAGACGTAAATAGTTTATTACAATTAGTAATAAACTTTTTAGGTATTTTATACTCTAATACTAGTGCTTTTATAACTTTTTACGCGCAGCTTTCTACTGTAATAGCCTCTTTAATAAGTATAAACTTTGCTACCTTAGTTAATTAATTTACAATTACTAGAATAGTGTTGTAAAGTTTAGCTAATTTTAGTTTTAATACTTTTAAAAGCTTTACTATAAAGTTTATTATTATACTGCTTTATAGTTTTGTTAATAGCTGTAAAGGTTGTATTAAGCTATAAAGCTTATGTCTTTTAGGCTTATTCTAGTAATAAGCTAAATAGTTACTTAGGACGTTTTACACCTTTACTTGCAAGCATAGTATTATAAACACTTTAGCTAATTTCTTAACTATTTTTTTAATTACTGTATGTCTATATTTTAAGGACTTATATAGTTTCTTAATACAACTTGATCTTATATATAAAAGTATATATATTTAATTTTTTTAAACTATATTTTAGTACTTTTATTTCTTTTGTAGTAGATTATTAGAGCTGTTTTCTTTAGGCTTAAACTACTTGTTAGCTGCTTTTTACTATTACTGCTATTGTAGTGTTTCTACTTGCTTAGCTACCTTAACTACTTTAGCTAGTTCTAGCTAGTTATAATATAGACTACTATTTAGTATTTTTTTTAAATATAGTATTATATAGTTTCTTGTAACTTTCCTTGCGTAAGTTAAATTTCTTGCTTAAAGCGTCTACTGCTTTATTAAGTGTTCTAGCGCAGTATAATGATTTAAAGTTAAACTAACCTAGTAGCTTAGCCTATTAAACTTATTATTAGTTAAGTTTCTTTATTATTATAAACTTTACTAAGTTTTAGTAATTAGTAAAAACCTTAATCTAGTATAGTGGTTCTAATAAATAAACTTCTTACTATTTAAATAAATTAACTACTTCTAGTAGCTTTTTATTATAAATATTGTAATTAAGTTCTGCTCTAGAGAACTTCTTTAAATAGTAAAATACTAGTTTCAATTTTTTATTTAGGTACTGCTATAAGAATACAGCTCTAAGTGCATAATTTAACACGTTAGTTTTAACTTATATTTCTTATATTACGTTTTATATCTCTAGTACAAGTGCCTTAAGGAATATTTATTTAATTTTATTAAACGCTTTCTTTTATTTTTTATTTTAAGTAAATTTATTTCTTTTTTTGTAATCTTTAAGAAAGGTGTAGTAATCTTTAAGTAATTTTAATAAACTTCTAATAGTAGTTAGTAAATTTTAGAGAGAATTGCATATTTTTAACTATTTTAGGTGTTAGCTATTTCTATATAGCTGCAATTTTCTTTAGACTTATCTTTACTCTCTTTATAAATATTATAAAGCTTAAAAATTTTGTTTTCTTAATATAGAATTTGCACTTTCCTAGCTATAAGTATAGCTTATAATTCTTAAGCTTTCTAAGTACTTTCTTAACATGCTTTATATGTTTTTTAAGTATTCTTTTAGAGTACACTAGTATATTATCTAAGTAGGCTATAATAAAAAATTTAAGGTATTTATAAAGTACATTATTAATAACTAATTAAAAAGTTGCTAGTGCGTTTATTTATCTAAAAGGCATAACTATATATTTAAATAGTCTATACTTTGTTTTTAACACTGTTATCTACTTATACTTTTTTTTAATCTTAATTTAGTAAAATTTTTCTTATACGTTAAATTTTGTAAACTACTTAGCTTTTTAAAGTTAATTTATAAGCTTTATTATTAGTAGTAAAAGATATTAGTTCTTCTATATTATACTGTTTAACCTTTTAAAGTTAATACACAGTTGCTACTTCTTATTAGGCTTCTTTATAAATAAGATAAGTAAAGCTATTAGGCTTTATTTTGGTTAAATAAATCTCTTTTCTAGATTTTTTTAAATGTAATCTCTTAGCTTAGCATTATACTTAGGTAATATTAAGTACATTAGTCTTAGACTTAGCTTAGCTTTATTATCTAAAATAATCTTATAATTTTAATTTTAATAGTTTACTAGCTTTATAGCCTTGTTTTCCTTAAAGAGTTCCCTAAACTTATTAGTATAATACTCTTTTAGTATTTCTAGTAGTAAGAGTTCTTTTTTTATAGTTATAACTGATTTTATTGAAATAATTTTTATTTTCTAAAAGTCTTTTATATAAATTCTTCTAATTTTATATAGTAAGATTTTGCTAAATTTTTTATTCTAAGTTAAGCTTTAATTTATTAAGTATATCTCTTTATGTACTCTAGCAATTTATATATAAGTTCTTTTTTAAGTATTATTTTAATTTGCTAATTAATAGCGGGTTTAAAAACATCTAGCTAGTTATAACTAATTAATATATCTAGTCCTCTTAGATCTATAATGTTAATATTTATTTAGTACTCTATGCTTACTATCTATAGCTTTGTTAATTTAGTCTCTAATTATATTATACTATCTCTATATCTTATAGGTTTTTTATTAGCTAGTACTATTAGGATTAGTTCTCTTCTAATATAGTATAGGATATTATATTTCTCTATTACTTATAAGAAAATTATTATTTGTACAGCCTTACTATTTATAAGCGCTTATATATTCTAACTATATATAAATATAGGTGTAAGGAACTACTTTACTTAACTATTTGTATTTTATACCTTTTTTAAAGTTGTCTTAGGTATGCCTTTACTAGTATAACTTTGTTTTTAGTAGTATCTTAGTTTTTTACCTACTTACTTTTTCTCTTTCTAGAAAACTAGCCTATACTATACTTAGTGCTATAGTGTATTAAGTAACTATTATTATAACAAAAGCTTTAATAAAAATTTTAATAAAGTATCTCTTACTTTAAAGCTTATTTTTTTAGTTCTAGCTTTTTTACTTTATAAATTAGGCAGTCTGCTGCCTTATAAAAAGTTCTATCTCTTTTATAGAACTTGCAATTAAGCTTACAGTTATACTAATATAACTTTTTATATTTTTTAGTACTTTTTACTTTTTTAGCTTCTTAGTCTTTAACCTTAGCTACTAGATTATTAAAGTAGAGTTGTTAGTGTATTACTTAATACTTAACCTTTTTAGCATCTTTACTAGTAATTATAAATTTTTTTTATATTATTTATTTATTAGTGTAGTGCGTTGTTATTTTATATACTTAATATTAGTTATTAGCTAATTATTTTAGTATAACTTTATTTTTAAGTTTTTAATTTGTTAGCCTAGGTTTACTTAAAGTAAGAATTTTGTTATCTAGTTTTTATTATAGTGTAATTTTATAGCTATTTATTAAGCATACTTTTTTATAAAAGTCTAAGTTACTTAAGTTATTATTTAGTTTTATTTAAACTAAGTATAGCATTCTTTATTTATTTATACTAATTTTAATAGCTGCTTATTTAACTAGTCTTTATTTATAGTCTTAGACAAAGTGTTTATCTTTGCTATATTAAAAATATACTTTATTATTATAACGCTCTTAGCGTTCTTTCTTAAAAAAGCTATTTTACTTCTATCTTTAAGTATTTCTATTTTTAGCCTTTTTTTATACTTTACTAGTTATAATAGTATTACTATTTTTATTAAACCTGCTGTGTTATTTTTCTGTATTAGCTAAGCTAAGTTAGAAATATTTTTTCTAATTATGCTATTTTTAAAGCTTATTATTAATATGCGTAGCTAGCTTAACTAGTACATATAGTATGTTAGGCTTATTATAATATATAAAGCTATCTTGAACATTCTTTTTTAAGCCTACTTTAAATACCATTTAAAGTGCCTAAGTATTTTAATTAATTTATACTTATAGCTACTTAAATTCTACTACATATGCTTATACTAACATAGTCTACCTTAGGCAAGTAATCTTCTTTTTAGCTTAGTTTTTAGCATTTACTTTTTTAAAAACATATTTTATTTTTTATTTAAACTTTATTTAACTTATAAATAAAGCCTATATTTTAGCCTTAATTGTTTTATATTCTATATTAAGTAAGTAGTTATTTATATAAAGTTGTATTAAGTTAAAAGCTTTATTTTATATATATATACTTACTATAAAAATCTTTTTAATTAGTAAAGACCTTATTATACTTATAGTATAAGTTAGTATAAGTAAAAAATATTTATAATATTTTTTATTTTCTTTTATACTTCTTAAGTAGTGTTATTTTAGGTTCTAAGCTAGCCTAGGCTAAACTAGAATAGCAAAGACTTATAGCATCTAATTATATTTTATTCTTGCAAGATAACTTTAGCTAAGCGCAATTATAATATATATAATAAGAAACACCCACCGTTCGAATCTCGTTGACTACACACAATCTTTTTTTTGACTTTTGCGACTGATTAGTAGAGGGTAGCTGCTTTTCACTTTTCTTGGAAACCCCATTTTGACTACAACAACAACCACCACCTTTGACACCTTAAAAATAAATATAATAAGAAACTTTTTACTGTTGTTAAAGCTTTTAAATACAAAAGGCATTACCTTAAAAGCGCTGCCTACAACATTACTTTATATATAGACTACTATAACTTTAAAAGCTTTATATCTACTAAGGCACTATCTTGTAGACAAGCTAGGTAGGCGGAATAGCTAGCAGTTTTTTACTTCATAATTGTCTACTATCCTAGCTACACTAACCTGGCCAACAGGCCGTCTAGAAGGCCTAAATACGTAATAGGCAAAGACACAGCTAGAGGCGCCAGCACTAATAAGCGCTTGCTAGCAGAGCTGCAGCGTAAACTAGGCCTAAAAAACGTAAATAACTTTAAAAAAAACGCAGCTACACTAGACAACCTTAGAAAGTTTTAAGTAACACTACTTATAGGCGCTATAAGGACTGTTGTTCTAGGCTAGCTACTACCTTTATAAGAATAGACTACGCTACTACATCTACTGCAGAATACTATTTAGGATAGTATACCTAGCAATAGACATGCGCAGTTAGCAAAGAATGCGCAGATAATGCTAGTTGCTACTAGGCTAGCCTAGGTCGCCTGTTAGCAAAACAGACAAGACAGTATAGTTTTATATAATAGCTGTCTCTACGTACTAGGTATAGCTTAGGTACTAGTCTTATAGGCCTGCTACAACAACCTGCTAGCAGGCTACCCTAGCTTTACTTACACGCTAGACCTACTAATAAGGAAGTTCTAGTAGCCTTATATAGACTAAATAGCAAAAGACTATTGCCTATTATATATAACCTACGCAAGGGTTAAACTAACTAGGAACGCGCGCTATAGAGAATTATAGTTACTACTTATACTAGCTATCATATAGGAGGACCTAGCAATAGAATTTATTATAGAAATTCTTTCTAGTACGTTAGCAGGTTAAAAGTACAACAGTATTTTAGTAGTAGCTTGTTGCCTCTCTAAAATAGTGCATTTTATACCCTCTAAAAGAGACCTAGACGCGCTTAGCCTAGCTAAGATCTTCTACCGCGAAGTAGTACGCCTTTACAAGCTACTAAAGTTAGTTATAACAAACTAAAGCGTGCTATTTACCTCTGCGTATTAGAGTACCTTTGCCTAGTGCCTAGGGACAAGGAGGCTACTATCCACCGCCTTCTACCCCTAGACTAACAGACAGACCAAGCGCGTAAACTAGGTTCTAGAGCAGTACCTAAGAGCCTACATAAACTACAAACAAGACAACTAGGCAACTCTGCTAGCTAATGTAGAATTCGTCTACAACAACTTAAAGCATAACTTAATAAGCATTGCGCCCTTTAAGCTTGTATATAGGCGCACAATCTTATGCGCACTAGGGTCAACGGGCCTAGATCTCTCTAGGCTATCTAAACGCGCACTCTAAGACTGGAGACCGCGCGAGGAGGTGCGAGAGATGGCCCGACGAAACCTAGCCAGGGCACAAGGATACCAACAGAAGGCGTACAATAAAAACCACAAGGCTAAGGAGTTTGAAGTGGGTGATATAGTCATGCTAGACACGCGCAGTAAATACTCTAGAGATTATGTGTTTCTTCTACAACTAGCTAAATTAGGGCTTTATAATCTTTTTATATAGAAAAACATTATAGATAAAGAACTCATTTAAAGGTTGTATAAACTTAGAAGTCTGGCTAAGTATTTAAGTTTTAAGATACTTAGTAAATTGAATTATCTGCATAAGTAGTTTAAGTTAGACAAAATTAGGTGCTAAGTATATAGTAGCAAAATATGCTTTTTTTAGAAGAGAGCCTAGAATAAAGAGATGCTTGCTATAGAAGTTACACGCTATTATAGTAAATTATATGCAAATTATTTATATGCATAGCTAGCTCACAAGTAAAAGGTAGTAAGTAAGAAATAGTAGCTTAATAGAGTATTATAGACTCCTGCTGCATTACGTATGTATTCTTTCCTTTTTCTACTATATTATATTGTGATTCTATTTTAATCCTACTATAATCTTATTACTAGCTATAGGCTAGCAATTGCCGTTAGACACGTTTTAACTAGTGTTGTCTTTTAGTACCTTAGCTAATTTTTTTAACCCTAATTATCGCTTTAGTAGTCTAAGCTTTTCTCCTAGAACTTATCCACCCACTGTGCGCATCTTGTTAACTACATACAATCTTTTTTTTTGAATTTTGCGACTAATTAGTAGAGGGTAACTGCTTTTCACTTTTTTGGAAACCCTATTTTAACTAAAACAACAACTACCACCTTTGGTAACTTAAAAAGTTAATACTATATTTGTATTAGTTAATCAGCTAAATAGAACTAGTAGTATAGAGAGTAGAAAGAACTTGAAAGCAATAACTAGTATCAGGGACTACGCTTAGGGGGCTATTGCACAGTTATACTGGAGTTGTATTTAGTAAGAAGAAAAGGAACATATAGACTGCAAAGAAGTTGTGTAGTTATTAAAGGCTTTAAACAAACTTTCCTTTAATGTTTATGTAATAGAAGGGTGTTTAGCTTAATTATTATTCAGGCAAGCTTTACTATATGCTGTGCACTTGCAAGCGTTACCAAGATAATATTATAATTCTATTACTAGGCTCCAGCCTATTATAATACCTTTTTTCTCTTATCTATTTTGAGGTTTTCCTGCTAAAAGCTATTTAGAAAGTATTCTCTTTTGTTTTAAGAATCTTATATATATACTTTCTATCAGTGTAAAGCTTTTACTAGTTTAGATATTATTTAACGTACTCTATAGGCGAGTGGCTTACACGGGCGAGTGGCTCACTCTGCCAAGACCCTATCAAAAATCGCAACTACCTTCATCGATCTCACGATGCCGCAACATAACAACGTGACAAAGCCTTGATATAAACGTTAAATACAGCTTACTCTCTAGGCTTTAAATATGACGCGATTCTTACTTCAAAACGCGCTACAGCTACCTTTAACGTTCCTTAAAGAACACTTAGCTATTAACTTACTATAAAGCGACCCTAACGCAATTGCATAGCCAACTTAATAAAGCTTATATTTGTAAAAAAGGAAACAGTTATCTAGCATACTTTTAACTTTAATGCGCAAGGATTTCTGCCTTAACTTACTGCTGTAAAAGACATAGCTAATTCTCTACTTGCTACGCGGCACCGCAACCTAGTTAGCTATAATTAGGCTATAACATTTATTAAGCATTGCTTAAAGCTTAAAGTTAAATCCGATAAAAAGTATAACTATAAGTAAGCGCTCTGCAAAGTTTCTATAGTTATTAGAGACTAGTTCTAGATAGTATAAAATATAAAAACCAAGTACGGCGTCTTAAACAGGACTATATACAACTTTAATAAGACTAGCTTTATAATAAGCATGATGTTAACTAAAGCAGTAGTTATAGGCTTAGACTGTTATAGACAGCTAAAGACTATTTAGTAGGGCAACTAGAAGTAGGTATCGTAGGTTGATTGTAGATTCCAGGTGTGATTTTGAGCACCTGGATCCTGTGGAGAAACAGCTAAGTAGCTTAATCTCCAACATTTCGTCCTTCTTATAGGAGTTTTAGGTTAGCTAACATGCTATTATCTCGCTAAGATAACTATAGCAGTTTAATAATTGAAAATAGTGTATTATAAGGCTAACTTGTAAAAAGCATATTACTCTATATTTTTTCTTGTAGAAACTGTATATCTATAGGCTGCGAGTTAGGGATTAGAGCATTACCTTAAATTACTTAATTGCTTTCTTAGTTGCTTGTATCGTTGCTTAGCCTTCCTTGATTCTTTATTCCTCTATCCTAGACACAATCAATATTCTAATAAAGAGAAAGGCCTTTTCTCTTTAAGCGCGTAGCAGCATTTAACTTAGAGATATGATACAAAGCGTTTTCTCCGCCTCCTAGTATAATATTAACGGCATTAATAGCATAAAGCTTATTAACGTATTATTATAGCAGGATAATATAATTGTTCATAAAACTATCAGAACTGCTAGAGAACATTATTATAGTACCTTTGGTTTATTGAACTAGTTGCTACGTCTACAGCACTAGAGGCTTTCCGCCTAAACTTTAAGCCTAGTTATGAGTCTTTACTTGTAAACTTCTTAGGTATTACACTAGAGGCTAGTTAATTAAAAACGTTATTAGTAACGTTGTAAAACTCTTAGATCCTTGCCTTTAACAATAGCAAGACTCAATTTTATAGTAGTTGTCCTAGAATTTTCTTTACATGTTTATATAGTAGCCTAAAGTAGTAAGTTTCTTTCTTAGCTGCAATAGCTTTGTTAAAACTAACCTATTCTACTAGTTTTAGGGCGTAGTATAGCTTACAATCTTTAAGCATGTGTCCTACAGCACTATATATATTTTAAAAGGTGTTTGTTTTAGCATTATTTAAATATACTGTACTTGTCATAGTAGATGATCCCTTTTTAGCATTAGTAACAAAAAAACTGTTATTTTTTTTAATAGGAAGTTTAGCATTAGTTGCTTGTGCAATAAAGTAAGCGTAGTTAGTAGGTTTTTTCAAGAGTTTCTTAGTTGTAGGGTAAGCTATAAGCATATTAATAGTTAATAGTCTAAGCTTTAGATTGCCTAGAGACTTAATAAGGTTGTCTACTTCTTAGTTAACATTTACTAATATACTTGTCTTTTTATGTGCTTTGCTAATTTTAAATACTGCCTCTTTTACTTTCTTAGGAGTAAAGGTTGTATGCTAGTTATGTAGCATAATCTAGCGCATTTTAGCATTATTGCCTTCTTGTTCTAGCTAATTATTTCTATTTAGGCTAGCTATCTTCTTGTAGTAGAATTTAAGAAAAGAATAAATTTAGTATAACTTATAAGTATTTTAATTATTACTATTGAGGAAAGTAAGTATATAGTATATAACTACCTCTTTGTCTATTTGTAGTAGACCTTAGAAGAAGAAAATGCTTTTTTTTTAAAGGGATTTGCTTCTTTTTAATGCATGCATTAGCAATAGAAGTAAGATAAGTATAGTACTCTACTAGCCTCGGCTAGTTTCCTACGCATCTATAGATGTAAGCTTAAAAGTAAAAACGTTTGCTTATTTTAATACCGTGTCCGTGCGCGTTTTGCGCATGGTCGAGTTTTGTGCACCCCACCAAGACAACCACCTATACTTAACCAGCCATAACTACACCAATATGGATCCAATTTAGGAAGCAATTAATAAAATCGATTTGCGCGCACTAGGTACATCTTTCTTGTGTACAAAGTTTGCAAAAAAGTATAGTGTAGTACGCTCAACCTTAACGCGAAAGCACTAAGGGCAAAACTAACCACACTAACTCGCCCACTTACTTCTTTACCTACACCAAGAAACTGAGCTCCTATAGTATATTACTACGCTTACTGAACAACGTACACTACCTATACAAGTAATAATACGCAACTTTGCCTTATCTTTAGCTAGTAGAGAAGTTTTAGAAAGCTAAATTACTTGCTTTATTAACAGGAATCCTACCTATCTTATCTTAGGCTAGCAGGCAGGAATAGATTGTAATTACTACAAAGCTAATTTAGAGGCTAAATATAGCTTTTACTTAAAACTACTATATAAGAAGATATTAGAACACAATATTAGGGCTTTTTAAATTTCTAATATAAATAAAAAAGGCTTTATAATTAGAGTAACTAAAAAGTTAAAAATAGTGTTTAATAAGAGAATATACAACTAAAAAAGAGTTAAGGCTGCAACTTAAGATAGAAATAAAGAGTAAGTAATTATCCTAGTCTACATTTATTTAGACAGTATAGCTTTATTCTTAGCTCTTATCTTTTAGCTAGCTGTTAGAGCTTTAAAATTAAGCTAGGTTAAGAATATTAATAACAAAAAGCACTTAGTAATTATTAGCTTATTTCTTTCTAGCTAGACTAAAAATAATATAGGTCTAGCCTAGCTTAAAGAGGTTATTAAGAGAGAGACTAGACAAAGAGCTAATTTAGGATACTAATTACCTTCTCTTTAATAACTATAGATTTTATTAAATAATAAATTCTATTAATTACTATAATAACTACAAGATTTTGTTAGCTGCATTTCTTTTTTATTTAACTTGTACGCTTTACCTACTTAATATTAAATTATTTAAGTTTATTTTAACTGCCTACTTAACTAAGCTTTTATTCTACCTTTATAAAACCTAAAGGCTTTTACTAATAGTGAAAGAAGACTTTTTTTTTTTAGAAAGCTTGGAGGTACTGCTTTTAAAGAAAAGACTATTAAAAAGTTTTTTTACGTAACTAAAGTCAATCTACTTAATTTTAAAGTTATTCTTTAAAAATTCTATAAAAGGCTTTTAGTTTAAATAAATTCTTAGCTTTTATACTTAGCAGAGACATTTAGCTTAAAATAAAAACTCTTATATACTGTTTAGTGCAAAATTAGAGTAGTAAAGAGGTAAAAAAGCTTTATTAAAGTCTCTACTATATTTTTGCTTAAAATAGTATTCTTTATAAAAAAATTAAAAGCTTAAAAGAGGCTTTTTAAGTTAAAAAGAGATACTAAAAAAAAGCTATACTCTCTAACTTAACAATTCTTAGGAGTACTATAGTAGTGCTGTTTTCTAGTTGCCTAGGAAGGTCTGTTAGGCTTAGGACGATAAGGTAGTTTAATAATATAAACAACAACTACTATAGCTTTAAAAAGCTAAGAGATCTTACTTAAAAAAGTAAGCTTAATTATATAAGGCTTAATAAGCTAAAAAAAGGTATATTAAGAGGGAGAGGCTTAAGGAGGTAAGGCAGAAAGAGAAGGCTAAAAAGGTAGCTAAAAAGGAGCGTTAGAAATTAGCTCGCGACGCTTAAAAAGCTATACAACTAACCTAAAAGGGTAAGCGCAATGCCTTACAAGCCTCTACTTAAAAGCAGAAGAGTTAAAAACGTATTATTACAGAAGGGTGACAAGAATAAAAAGACGTTAAAAAAGTAATAGTTTTGAAATCTTTATATTTCAACAACCAAAAGGACTATACTAAAAAATGTTAGTGATTTGGAAAGCCAAGATCTTCTTCTTTAGATAAAGCGAATTGGTAAGCTGCTTAGTCAGCACGACTGTGCTCAACTCTCGCAGTAAAGATAAAGATAAAAAAACTTAAGGTTAACCAAGAATATAACTTTTTTTTGAAGGTGTAAAAATCGCTATAAATTAAATATATTAAATAATACTAGCTTATCTCTTTTGTGCGTTAGTTTGAACGCAATTGTAAAATAAACTATTAGGTAATAGTACAGAGCTTGTTTTGAAGGTTTTTTAAGAATAAATAATTAAAACAGCTTACTAATACGTATTGTACTAGCCTTTAGCTTGTTTAACGTCTGAAAAACGCCTTGGTAAAGATAAAATACAATTAGCAATCGCTTTTTGAGGTAATTAATCCTATTTCTCTCTTATGGCAGCTTTTGAGGCTGCTATACTTTTTTTATTATTTCCTATACCTAAAGAAGTAATAGTCCTTTTCGCTAAAGCGTTTTTTAGCAAAGCCCACACGTTTTGTATAGGATTTATATTAGGACTATAGGCAGGATGCTTAAAAAGCGATATCCTATTCTTAGAAAACTAAGATAAGACTTCTAGAGTTTTATAAATCTTAGCGTTATCCTATTGAAACTTCCAGCCTATATAGAGGTTATTAAGTCCTTTAACTATATAGAAAAAGATCTCAAGTTTATAATTTAAATATAAAGTAATAAGCCTATAAGTAGGAAATAATAATATATATAACTTACCTTTTTTTATTGCAGGTTTTACTATAGGAATCATGATCTTCTTAATATAGTCTGAGTTCCTAAAAGGAGTAGTAATAAAAGGACGTTTAATTGCTACTAGTTTCAATCTACTACTTATCCAAATCGCTCCCTAAACTTGAATAGAAACATCTTGACCTATAACTAGATTAGTAAACCTGCTAAAAATAATTGACATAATAGAAATATAGTAGATCTATTAAAGTCCTTTTTTAGTAAATTAGCTTTCTTTTAAACTTACTTGTATTAGTAGTAGAAACTATTTTTCTTCTAACTCTATTTTTTGACGTAATTGATAGTATTCTGTCCTAGCACTGTGCCCTCGCTTAATAGCAGACTTGTTTGAAATATAACTTTATTAAAGTTTGTATTTTTGAAGTTCCTAAGTGTTTGCTTAGCGTAAATATGACGATTATGGGCCTTTTTAGCGTCTAAAGGCGTCTTTTTTCAAAAAACATTAATAGAATAGTTCTCTTTTCTAAGAAAACGTTGTAAGCTTCTACTAGAAAGGTCTAGACTATTTGCTCTTAACAGACGTCGATTTGTCTTTTTAGGGCTTCTAGTAAGGTCTCTATTAAGCACTCTTTTTGCTTTATTTGAGATCTTTGTAGGACGACCTTTTTTAGGTCTAAAAGCAGATAAAAAAGTTTTTTTTGTTTAATTCGATAAAAAGTATTAGTAATACTTCTAGAAGACTTTTCTAGTATATTACTAATAAAAGAAATAGGCTTGTTTTGTAAATATAAAGTATAAACTTCTTGCTCAAATTGAGAAAGATTGAGAGACATAGAGGAAGTACTACAAAAAAAGCAAGTTAGGATAAAGAAGAGGAGTTAATATACTAAAAGACTACTAAGCTATTACGTAATTAGCGCTTACGTAAGCAAATCCTATTTTCTTCACCCTCTAGTTAAACTCTAGGTAAATAAGATATAAGCCTCTGAAATTGGCTTACGTTATACTTACGTAATCTTATGAAACTCAGTTTTTTAGTAGCAATTTTCAGACGTGTATGAAAAATTTATGCTAAAATATATTTTTACTTTTTTTCCATCTCTTTTTAAGCGAGATAAGATGCGCAATCGTGCTGACTATGCAGCTTACTACATCGCCTTACCTAAAGAGGAAGATCTTGGCTTTCCAAATCACTAACTCATTTAAGTATAGTCCTTCTGGTAATTTAAATATAAAGATTTCAAAACTATTACTTTTCTAACGTCTTTTTATTTTTGTCACCCCTCTGTATTAATTTATCTCATGTTGAAACTGAGGTAGCTGTACTAGCTGCCCCAGCGCGCACCATCCGCCGCGGGCGCAATGTCACCTTACCAAGCAAATATAAGTAGTACAAATTAATCACAATACTATATATACTACAACTCTACAAAATCTCGCGATACTAGCTATTGGTGGTGGCTCTACAGCCTCATTTTTCTAAAATCTTCATGTTGTTGCGGTGCGCAAAACTCGACCATGCGCAAAACGCGCACGGACACGGTAGTAGTATCCTTATTCTTCTACTGTTCCTTTATGTATGCTTGTAACCTAGACTGATCTCTCTTTATATATCTAGGTAAACATTTTAAGATATAAGAGAGCAATCAATTTTTGTTAAAGAAATAGTCTAGTAAAATAGAAGCTTTTATTGTATTATAGATATCTCCATTATTAGCTTGTCTATTAAAGTCTTCTAGGAATTTAGTAATATCCTTCATAGTAAAGACTAATGTACTGTGTCTTAGTTCAACTATAGACAACACTATGTTATGCATAGGTGTAGTTATAGTATTAATAACTAAGCTTAATAGTGTTAATAGTAACTTAGGACCAGCAGCTAAAGGTCTAGTAGAAGAAAGCCTTTTACCTTCTTATTCTTAACTTAACTTCTAATCCTTCTTTAACATTTATAGTACAGTAGTACTTATAAGAGTTCTTTATACAGATAGTTAACAGTAGTTAGTTAGTAAAGTAGTAGACAGGGTTTAGTCCTTAAGAGAAATAAGATATTTGTTCTTAAAGTCTTTGTAGTATATATTTATGTAAGAGTAGCTGTATGAATTTTTACCGCTTTAGTATTCTTTATGTTGCTAAGTAGGCTCTAATTTATACATATGCTATCTTAATTATTAGTAACGTTTCTATTTTACTAGACAGACACTTTAAAATAGTGTTTAGACATATTTAGTTGTAAGCTTCTAGTCTTATCCTGATTTTTGCTAAATAGAACTTTAGCTCCTTATTTTTACGCCTGTATAACGTGTTCTAATTCTTACTAAACAGACTTGCTACCTATATTTTGCTAGGTAGACTTTAAATCAGCGTTTAAACACATGTAAGACTGCCTCTATCTCTATAAACAGTTTGCCTCCTCTATTTTGCTAGTTAGACTTTAACTTAGCATTTATTAACGTATAATTATTTTATTAGTAGGTTTTTGGTTTCTTTTCTTTGTTGTTAGTGCTAACTTAGGTAGCATAGTCCTTAACATAGTCTGTGGCAGGGGATAGTGCTAATCCCCTAAAAGTATATCTAGTAAAATTCCCTAGGATTCTAGCTTTCTTAGTGTTTGTCTAAGTTCTATGCTTATATAAGATTGTTGTACTGTTCTTGTAATAATTGTGTACTAGTTTCTTTGTGCACTAAGTAGTAAAGTATATCCATATAGGCTTTGCTATTTTTTTTATTTTTTTGTAGTTTAACGTCCTTTCTCAGCCTAAGGCTATATAAGACGTGTAGGCGAGGCCTGCAGGTAACTATGTAGGGTGTTCTAATATTTTAAATTACAAGGAGTGGTTTATCTAAATGAAGGTGAGGCGCGTAGCCTAGGGTAGTTTTAACGAGTATCTCTCTCAGTCCTTTATAGTAGTTTTAATAAGTAACTCTCTCAGTCCTTTGTATTGTAAGAGGTAAGTAGAGCTAGTATGCTAGTCTAGTTATCTGCTTTTCCTTCTTATTTGTTGTTGTTAATATTGTAGGCTATGCTAGCTGCCCTCTTGTATTGCTTATATGCTAAGCAGTTCGGTATAGAATCGATATATAAGGTCGGTATATCGAGTAGGTATAGAGATTCGTTGTAGGTAAATAGCTAGGAGCGCTAGCTATCGATTCTAATGTGTAGGTTGATATAGGAGGTCGGTATATCGAGACGGGATGAATTTCAAATAATAGATAGCTAGATAAATAGATTTATCAGTTCACTACGCCAATAGATCTATTATACCTAAGTAAAAAGTTGTTGCTTTATTGAATAGAAGTCGTATTACCGTGTCCTGCCCACCCCAACAAAAAAAGATTATAGAAAAATGAGGCTGTAGAGCCACCACCAATAGCTAGTATCGCGAGATTTTGTAGAGTTGTGGTAAATATATCATTGCAATCAATTTGTACTACTTATATTTGCTTGGCAAGGTGACGTTGCGCCCGCGGCGGGTGGTGCGCGCTGGGGCAGCTAGTACAGCTACCTCAGCTTCAACATGAGATGAATTAACAACAACACGTTTTTAACGCTTTTGCTTTTAAGTAGAGGCTTGTAAGGCCTTGCGCTTACCCTTTTAAGATAGTTGTATAGCTTTTTAAGCGTCGCGAGCTAATTTCTAACGCTCCTTTTTAGCTGCCTTTTCTGCTTTCTCTTTCTCCCTTATCTCTTTAAGCCTCTCTCTCTTAACACGCCTCTCTTTAGCTTATTAAGCCTTATATAATTAAGCTTGCTCTTTTAAGTAAAACTTTTTAGCTTTTTAAAGTTGTAGTAGTTATTGTTTATATTATTAAACTACCTTGTTATCCTAAGCCTAACAGACTTTTCTAGGCAACTAGAGAATAGCACTACTATAGTACTCTTAAGGATTGTTAAGTTAAAAAGTATAGCTTTTCTTTTAGTATCTTTTTTTAACTAAAAAAGCCTTTTTTAAGCCTTATATTTCTCTATACAAAATACTATTTTAAGCTAAAATATAGTAAAGACTTCAATAAAGCTTTTTTACCTTTTTACTACTCTAATTTTGCACTAAACAGCGTATAAGAGTCTTTATTTTAAGCTAATTATTTTTACTAAGTATAAAAGCTAAAAAATTATTTAAACTAAAAGCCTCCTTATAAAATCTTTAAAAGATAACTTTAAAATTAAGTACATAAACTTTAGTTACTTAAAAAGACTTTCTAATAGTCTTTTTTTTAAAAGTAGTACTCTAGGCCCTCTAAAGAAAGAGAAAAAAGTCTTCTTTTATAATTAGTAAGAGCTCTTAGCTTTTATAAAATTAAGATAAAAGCTTAGTTAAGTAGGTAGTTAAAAAAAGCTTAAATAATCTAATATTAAGTATTTAAAGTATATAAGTTAAATGAAAAGAAAATATAGCTAATAAAATCTTATAGTTATTATAGTAATTAATAAATTTTATAGTTAAGTAAGATTTATAGCTGTCTAGGAGGAGTAATTAGTATTCTAAATAAGCTTTCTATTTAGTCTCTCTCTTAAAAACCTCTTTAAGCTAGGCTAGACTTATATAATTTTTAGTCTAGCTAGAAAAAGATAAGCTAGTAATTACTAAGTGCTTTTTGTTATTAATATTCTTAACTTAGCTTAATTTTAGAGCTCTAATAGCTAACTAAAAAATAAGAGCTAGGAATAAAGCTATACTGTCTAAATAAACACAAGCTAGGATAGTTACTTACTTTTTATTACTATCTTAAGTTACAGCCCTAACTCCTTTTTAGTTATATATTCTCTTATTAAATACTCTTTTTAACTTTCTATTTATTTTAATTATAAAGCTTTTCTTATTTATATTAAAAATTTAAGAAGGCCTTATATTATATTCTTTTATTTTCTTATATAGTAGCTTAAAGTAAAGGCTGTATTTAGCCTCTAAATTAGCTTTATAGCAATTGCGATTTATTCCTGCCTACTAGCGCAAGATAAGATAGGTAGGATTCCTGTTAATAAAGCAAGTAACCTAGCTTTCTAAAACTTCTCTACTAGCTAAAGATAAGGCAAAGTTGCGTATTATTACTTATGTAGTTAGTGTACGTTGTTTAGTAAGCATAGTAATATACTATAGTAGCTTAGTTTCTTGGTGTAGGTGAAGGAGTTAGTGGGCGAGTTGGCGTAGTTGAGTTTGGCCCTGGTGTCTTCGAGCGAGCGTTTAACAATTAATACTATACTTTGCTGCAAATCTTGTATACAAAAAAGATGCGCCTAGTGCGCGTGATTTAATTTCTTCAATTGCTTCCTGAATCAGATCTATGTTGGTGGAGTTATGACGCGATTTGTGTAGGTGGTTGTTGTGTTGGGGTGGGCATTGCGCGAACACGGGCATTGCGCGCACGGACACGGTATGCCTTCGATCGAACTCTAAAATTAGCTTACGCATAGACCACTTGCAGAGTTTTTAACAGTTTACCACTCTGTTTCTCTACAACTAGCCAGCGCGCGCGCCACAACACCTGCACCAAGCAAGCAAGTAGGGGAAACTAGTTTCAGGAAGGCGCTTAAGATAGTTGAGACGAGAAAAAGGCAAAGCTAGACCTTTTTCTCGCCTTGAAAAGTTGGTGTTTAATGGGCTTTGCTATTTGTACAGGTGTTAAAGTGTATAAAGACACACAACACCAACGTCGACTTTCCTAGAAACTACTTGGAAACAACTAGATATTAGGAAAACGACTACAAGAAATCGATTGCAACACTTTTTAAAGCCTGCAGCGAAGGCGCTAAGGCGCTAGAGAGGGTGGAAGAGTCGCCCTACCCCTCCTGCTAGGAGAAAAATTTTCTCTAAAAAGCTTAGACTACATGCCAAGGCATCTAGAGTTAGTAAAAGTTAAGAAGCTTATTAAAGCTTAAATCCACTAAGAAATAATAATAACAACAAAAAATAACAAAAAACAAATTGCCTCTAGATAGTTAGGAGGAACAAATAAGAAACAAATAGAGATAAAGGACGACAATATAACAGTAAAAAAAGGCTATACTACTACGCTACCCCTAGAAAGGCAAACTCTTAAGGAGGAAATATAAAGGCCTACCTACAATTAAACTAGGAGCAATTTCTCTCCTGTTATTAGAGCAATACCTTAATTCTTAATTAGGAATAAAACACTAAAAGCCTCTTTAGTTAGGAAGGCACTTAAAATTCCTAGAAACCTAGTAATTTAAGCTGCTAATTTAGCTAAAAACAACTCTACTTAGGAAACAAGCTTACTAGACCTAGTAGAAGTCTTAGGAGACTATATAGAAAATGGCAGAGTAAATAAAAAAAATACTGCTATCTTAGTAGACTAAATATTAAGCCTCTCTAACGCCTTAAGAGAGCTTAGAGAGAAAATTAGACAAGTTGGTACAAAGAAACTAACAACAAACACGCCTACCTAGAACATAACTATCTAAGCCTCCTACGCTACTATAGCAAGCAACAACAAAGAGCAACTATAAACAAATATATAAAGAACTTAAAAACTAAGGGCTACTAGCCTAAAAAATCGCTAGCTAGTCTTAGTTAGCAAAACCCTAGAAGACTTTAACGCCTATAATCTTAGAAACGCCTTTAATAACGCATTTGCAACAAAAGGAGAAGTATAATCTCCTAAAGTTGCCTTTATTACAAATTTTTTAAAAGGAAACAAAATTATTATAGCTACACTAGCCTTAAAGGCAAAATACCTTCTTAAAAATTAAGTAATATAGCAGGATATTATAACCTTTAAGGCTACCTAACTTATTACGCTGTAGTTTAAAGTAGTTAGCTATAAACTGCCTACAAACTACAGCCTAGAGGTTATTAAAAAAGAAATTCAAACTTTTAACAAAGGCTTTATAGTAATAAACAATCTTTTTTAGCTTACACCTAAAGATAAAAGAGGATACTAGAACTTTAGCTTAGCATGCGTAGCCTTTGCTACAAAGGACAAAGCTTAAAAAGCTATTAGAGGCAAACTCTACATTTTAGAAAAAAGCCTTAAAGCTAAAAAACTATAAGTTTTTAATAACTTTAAGCAATGCACAAATTGCTAAAGCTTTAGCTACCTAGAAAGTAAATGCTTAAAAATAGCCTGCTAGATTTGCAGCAAGCTACAATATACTAACTAGCACAAGTGCAAGTCCTACACTAGTTAAAAAAAAGCCTATATTTACACTATATTTAAGTGTGTTAACTACAGCAAACTCTACCTAGCTAATAGCTTTAAATACGACATTCTACAAGCTATAACAACTAGGACAATTTAATTTAATTATAATAATTAAAGTCCTATAACTAAAAGCTAATAAAAGAAGTCATGCTATTAAAAGCGCAATTAACTTAGCTATTACGTTAAACGCTAAGATTATTGTAATACAAAAGCTGTAGTTAGTAAAAGAGCTGTATAAGGAAACTAAGTTAATAGCCTACTTAGACTTTACCTAAATCCTACTTACCTACAAGGGACTTTAACTAAAGACCCTATTTTATATTTAAAAGGATATAGAAGTAGAGGTTAATCCCTATATTAGTAACAATAACAACTTTTAAGCAATTATATTACTCCTTAACTTATAAACAATCTATATCTACAATATTTATAATACAAAAAGCCTTAAAGAAGGCTTTAATATAACAACAATTTAGAGACGCCTTATTAAACAGTCTCTAGGATCTTAATTAATTATTCTAGGAGATTTTAATTGCCACTACCCTAGAAAGAGCATATAAGAGTACAATCTAAACCAACAAGCAAAGGATTTAGTAGAGTAGATAAACTATTTAAACTTTACTTTACTAAATACTAAAGAAGTTAGAACCTTCTTTAAAAGCTATATACAAAAAGAAAGCGTACTTAACTTTACTCTCTTAATGAATAATATAGCGTCTACTTTTATAGACTAGCAAGCTGTCTTAGAAATTAGATGAGACTATTACGCTATTATCTTTAGCATTACTATTTAAGGTTAGCTACTTAGCTAACTAAAGAAATACAACCTAAAAAAAAACTAGAATCTTTATAAAACTACTTTATAAAAGAAAATACTGCAAGCAGAGCTGTAAAATTAATTACTAGCTATACTACAAGCTTCTAACAACCTCTTAAGGCAAATTCTTATAGAATTTAATAATTCTATAAAAAAAAGCTTAGACAAAATAGCAGAGGATATTTTAACAGCTATTTAAAAATTGCTTGAAAATTTACTTTGCTTACAAACTAAAAGCTAAAACTAAAGCCTTAGTAGTCTAGTAAGTTAGATATTCTAAAGGCTAGCCTATATAGAGCCTACTGAGACTACAAGCAAATAGCAAGAAGAAAAGATAGTACTTTATTCTTATAGAAAATAGATTACTTACTTGCTAAGAACAATTACCTTAAAGCTATTAGAGAGGCCAAATATAACTACTAGAAGTAATTCCTCTAAAACAAATTACTTAAAAAGATAGTTACAGCTATAGCCTATATAAAAAACAACTTCTTAACAAGAATCCTAGCTATTAGAAATAAGGAATTTTTTTAAGGAGAAATGCTAAATCTTTAAAGAGAAACTATTCTTACTACCTTTTACTACACTAGCACTAAGGCTTAACAACTACTAAAGAAATAGTAAATAGGAGTAGCTAAATTTAACTATAGAAGAGCTCTACACTGCCTGCAAAAAGATAAAAGCTACCTTACTAGGACCTAATAGATTTAGCTAAGAAGTTATCTTAATAGCGTACAAATACTAACTAAACACCTTCTATAAAGTCTATTTAACGCTTTTTAACCTAGAATACTAACTAAGGTATTAAAAAAAAGCTAAAGAGGTTATGTTAAGGAAACTAAACAAACCTAACTACTTAATCCTAAAGGCATACAGAGTTATCTCTCTTCTATGCTGCCTAGGGAAGGCACTAGAGAGACTCTACGCAAAAAGACTAGGTGTACTAGCTAAAACAACAGACCTTCTCTACACTTTATAAATAAGAGATAGACTTAAAAAATTAGCTATTTACGCTATACTACTCTTTTACAACAACATTTAACAACAAAGACAAAAGAAAAGAGTTACCTTAATAGCCTTTCTAGATATTAGTAGCGCTTTTAACTACTTATCTAGAAACAAGCTGCTAAAGAACATGTATAACTAACAACAATTAACCTGCCTTATATTATAGACTATGTTATTTCTTACTAAAAGGCTATTAGAGCTATTCTTTAACAGGCAAAGAGAGAAACTATAAGAAGTTAATACTAGTACGCTACAAGGAAGCCTAGCATCATCTGTCCTATTTCTTATTTATACGAAACTGCTATTCTAATTAATTATAAAAAACGACAATATATACTACTTATCTTATATAGACGACCTACAGATCTCAATATTAACAACATCTATAAGGAAGAACATTGAACTGCTAGAAAGAGAACTAGCATATCTCTTTAGCTAAGCAAAGAAGTTAGCTTTTAAATTTAATAGCTTCAAAACGGAATAAGCTAATTAAATAAGATTAAGAAAGAACACTAGCAGAGTTCTTACGCTACAGAGGGGTGACAAAAAGAAAAAAAATCAAAGAAGTTATTGGTTTTAAAGCTTAATCATTGTATAAGTAGAATGGCTATACCAAGAAGCGTTAGTGATTTGAAGATCCAAGAACTTCCTCTTTAAGATACCATGCTTAGTAAGCTGCTTAGTCAGCACCGTTGCCCCTGCAATTTCACCCAAATTAAGGGAGAAAAAAGGTTAAAATGAATTTTCGTATAACTTTTTTTTGAATGTATGAAAGTCGCTAAAAAATATAAATTATTTAATAAGACTCGTAAATCTCTTTTATGTAAGAATTTTAGAGTAGTATCATGAAGAACTACCTTGTTATAAACAAGGCTTTTTTTCGCGATTTATTTAAATAATAATATAAAAAAGCTTACAAATACTGTGTAAGCTAGCCTATAGCTTCTCTAGTAGCTTATTATTAATATAGCTATTGTAAATTATAACTATTAAATACTTTCAGTAGAATCTAAGTCTCTTATAGTATTAGTATTTTGTTATGCTTAGTAACCTATTATTTTAGCATTATAACAGTACTTAATAGTAAAACTATATTGATATAAGATTAATTCTAAGTCTATATTTTAAAGGTTTTTAAATTTTTACTTAGTAGAATTATAATAATTATAAGATCTCTCTTAGGTTTAAAGATAGCTTTTTCGTAGAATTTTTTATAATATAGATATTCCGTTTTAGCAAGTTCTATAAGCTTTATCTAAGAAATCAATATTTATTTTACTTTTTTACTTTTCAGCGTAATTTTCTAGATATTTTAATAAGGTTTCTATTAAGTGATTTTTGAACGTTGTTAAAGATCTTAGTACAACATCCTAGGTTAAGCGTAAAAGTAAGTTAGAAAGCTTATTTTCTTATATATTTATGATTAAAGTATTTACTAATACTTTTGAAATTTTTTCTAGTAAGTTAGTATTTAAGGTAATAAGCTTATATAATATATATATACTATTAACTTACTATCTGAATTAAGATAAACTATAAGCTATAAAGAAGATGCTATAAAAAAGTAAGTTAAAATAAGGAAATAGACTCAATATAATATACGCTTACCTATATATTACGTAAATAGCGCTTATATAAGCAACCTCTATTTTTAACACCCTTTAATTATACTTTAAGTAACTAGGATACTACTCTCTATAACCTGCTTACATATTGCTTACATAACTTTATTGAACATAGTTTATAACAGTGGGGTGACAAAAAAAAAGAAATCAAGAAAGTTATAGTTTACAAAGCTTAATATTTCAGTAACTAGAAGGGCTAGGCTAAAATAAGTTAGTGATTTAGAAAGCGAAGAACCTCCTCTTCAAGATAGGTTGCTTAGTTAGCTGCTTAGTCATCACCATTGCGCCTGTAATCTCGCTCAAAATATCTTAAAAAAACAGCAAAAATAGATTTTGGCATATCTTTTTTATGAACGTATAAAAAGGGCCGAAAAAAAATTAGTTTAATTAGCTTACGTAAGCATGATGTGAGCAAATTTTGGAGTAATATTTCTTATTTCTTTATAGTTTAATGAAAGGATAAAAAAATAGGGGTTGCTTACGTAAGCACTAATTACGTAATAACTTAATAAAAATATAGTATATTTAGTCCTCTTGTTTATCCTAACTTTCTATCTTTATATTATATCCTCTATGGCTTGCAATCTCTCTTAATTTGAACAACAAGTTTATACTTTATATTTACAGAACAAATCTATCTCTTCTATTAGTAATATACTAGACAAGCCTTCTAAAAGTATTTACAATACTCTTTATTAAATTAAATAAATAAAAAACGCTGCTTTATCTATTATTAGCTCTAAACAAGGTCGTCCTTCTAAGATCTTAAAAAAAGCAAAAAGAGTGCTTAATATAGACCTTACAAGAAGCCCTAAAAAGACAATTTAACGTATTTTAAAAAAACTAGTATAGATCTTTTAATTAGAAGCGTACAACGCTTTCTAAAAAAGGAAAACTATTCTACTTATATTTTTTTAAAGAAAGACGCCTTTAGACACTAAAAAAGCTTATAATTGTTACATTTACGCTAAGCAAACACTAAAAAACATTAAAAATATAAACTTTTATAATGTTATATTTTTAAACAAGTCTGCTATTAAGCGTAGGCATAGTGCTAGGGCAGAATACTATTAAACAAAGCATAATAATAGAAAAAGAAAAAAAATTGTTTCTACAATAAATACATGTAAGTTTTAAAAAACTTTAATTATTAAATAATAAACTATATTATATCTATTATATTTTTATTAGTTTATTTTCTTTTTTAAATACTTATTAATCTAGTTATAGGTTAAGATATTTCTATTTAAGTTTAGGGTGCAATTTAGATAGGTAGAAGATCTAAACTAGTAGTAGTTAAAAGCTCTTTAATTACTACTCTTTTTAGGAATTTAGACTATATTAAAAAGATCCTAATTCTTATAGTAAAACCTGTAATAAAAAAAAGTAAGTTATATAGACTTTATTTTTCTATTTAGAGGCTTATTACTCTATATTTAAATTATAAAGTTAAAGTCTTTTTCTATATATTTAAGCATCTTACTAACTTTTATATAGGCTGGAAGTTTTAGCAGAATAACGCTAAGATTTATAAAATTACAGAAGTTTTATCTTAGTTTTCTAGAAATAAGATATTAATTTTTAAGTATCCTGCTTATAGTCCTAATCTAAATCCTATAATTCTATTATTACTAAGGCGTTATTTGCAAGTAAAAGAAGCTAAAGGCTAGTACACTAAGTATTAGTATGCTATTGTAGTTATTTATTGAGAAGAAACTTAAAAAACAAGCTCTTTTTTATAACTTAACAGTGAATTTTACAATTACCCTTAAACTTATACAGAAATAAGATTAGCTTGTCTTATCTATTATATGTAAATTATAGCAATATTTACACATTCAAAAAAAAGTTATGTTGTAATATATTCCTAAGTTTTCAAGCCTATATTTTCACTGCGAAGATTGAGAGCAATCATGCTGACTAAGCAGCTTACTAAGCAGCCTATCCTAAAGAAGAGGCTCTTGGCTTTCAAATCACTAAATCCTTTTGGTAAAGCCCTTCTACTTATAGATTGATAAAGTTTTAAAAACAATAACTTTTTTGATTTCTTTTTATTTTTGTTACCCCTCTGTATCTATTAAAGAAACCTTCTAACTAAAAGGACTAGTTAGATGGCTATGCATCTTCTTTAATAATACGTCAAAGTTTAAGAATTACTGCTACATAATAATATAATAAGCAACTTAAGCCTTTGCCTGCCTAAGTAGGCTAGCTAATATTAGTAAGGGCCTTTTACTAAGAGTAATAAGGCAATTAAATTTAGCTTGTATTACAAGTGTAGCAGACTACAGATGCTAACTATTTTAGAAAGGACAACAGCGCGTCTTTAATAGTAGGCAGAAACTTTAAAACTAGGCCTGTAGGAAAATTCTAGGGACTTTTAAATTATCTCCTGCAATACTAATTAAACTAGAACCTGCTCTTTACCTACCTAGAGTTAGGCTTAACAACTCTATTAGACAATACGCTTTTAAATCTACTCTACTAGATCTAAACTACACTATAAAGGCTGCTACTACTAGCAATAAAGGCGACTAACTTAACTAAATAACTTAGTCTATCTTCTTAGCTATCTCTAATATAGAGAAAATACAACAGTACGCCTATACACTATAGAACGCTAGAACTTTAGACAAAGTTTAAACATTAAACAAGTTAAAAGACCTAGAAGCAAAATTCTACAAGAAGCTGTTAGTTGATAATAGCCTCCTTTTAATATACTTAGACGCCTTAGCAACAAAAGAAGGTAAAAGAATTAGCGTAGGCATTGCCTTATATAAAGAAGCTACGCTTATAAAAGAACTATAAAATAATATAAGAAATAACTAGCTAGTTTACAATAGTAAACTAGAGAGTATTACTTTAAAGCTAGAGAAAGTAGTTAGCCTTATAAACAACTATTAAAGCGTTATAATATCTGCAGATAACTAAGCTGCTCTATTTTGATTAAAAAGCACCTTAAATAATTCTAGCTAAGAGTAGTAAATTAGGTATATTAAGGCAGCAGCTTGACTTGAAAGAAAAGGCGTTACTCCTACGCTATAATAGGTTCTAGACTACTAAAATATACTAAGAAATAAAAAAGTAAACTCCCTTACTAAAGAGGCTATAAAAATAAACCTTTTAATAAATACAATAAGCTTAGCAGTTATTAGTACTTAAGTTAATAAATAGCTAGTGTTAATTAGTTTAGCTTATTTAAAAAATATAGAAGAAAAGCAATTAGTAAAAACTCAAATATGTACTTAGTAACTTTTAAGTAGAAAGTAAGAAAATAAATCCTTACTTTTGCAACTGAAAAAGATATATTTAGGACTTTTTTTTAACTTAAACTAAGGCACTACTACTAAAAAAGCTATCTCTTTAAAAGAGATTTAGTAAAATTTAAAGTTTGCTTATACAACTATAAAGCTACATAAAATATAGCTTTTATACTTTTTAGGTGCTAACTATATAAAAATAGTAAAGTAATACTTTATAACTTTTATATAGAGCTAATCTCTCTGCAATATCTCTTTTAAATAAACTTAAGTATTATAGCTACTATAGCTTTTATTTAAGAAACTAAAGTTAGTACATAGGCCTATTATAAAGAAACGACTAAAAATTAGATATAATTCCCTGTTTAGGCGACCTAGCTCTATATATATCCTCCTCTTTCTCTTTCTCCTTCTTCTCCTCCTTCTTTTTCTTCTCCTTCTCTACTACTAACAGGCTAAGAGCCTTACTTATATTAGAATAACCCTCTTTATATATATAACTTAAAAGATAAACTTATATAAATACTTATAAGCCTTAGCCTACACGCCTTATTTAGCTTTAGGCTAAAAAATAACATTAAACTGCAAATAAAAAAATGAAAAAAAACTTCTCTACTTTTACTAAATAAGCTATAAAAAGACGTAATAATAAACTTTATGCTTAATTACTTTATAGCAGAATATATAGTTAAGTATATAATATAATACTTATTAATTTTTAAAGTACTAAGAGTAGTAGCTATTATTATAGTTAAAATAGTTTTCTAAAAAAGAAAAAATAGCTACTTTCTACTAATTAGCTGTATAAGTTAAAAAAAGTTTGTATAAAGTTAATAAAATTTAAATAATAAATAAATAAAGTTTATATGCTAAACGCTTAAAGTAGAAAAGCTTAAACTATTAAATAAAGTTAAAGTTAAAAATTTTGCTAAAAGTACTAGAAAACAATACTAATAAAATTATACTTAATAGCAATTACTAGCTTATAGCTAGTAATAAGATTGCAATAGAGGTATAGAATATAAAAGAAAGTAACAACATATGTATTACTGTAGTAAAAGCTTATAATACTTTATTAAAGCTTTTTACTTACTACTTTTTACTTTTAGAATTTCTTATACTATATAATACTATATATAAATAACTTATTTTTAAATAATATAATACTTAGACTGTTTTTCTTCTTATTTAATATAAAGACTAATAGCTTATATTAAGTAAAGTTAGACCTTACTAAGTTACTATATAAAAAGCTATAGTAGTAGATTATAAAGCCTACGTTTACTTTTATTAAGTAGCCTCTTTACTTAGTTAAGGAGGAGCTGTTAGTAGTAGCTTTTATAGTAATTTAGTAAATGCAAAAGTTGAATCTTATTATTTATTAATACTTTATGAATGCGTTT